>AWOL01S0047819.1:108053-144390 GCA_000715115.1 Nicotiana otophora
CCAATACTCCAAAACTGGGGCAGAAGTTTGTTTTTATCTTACGGTTTTCCCGTAGAAAAAGTTCCAAAAGTTGTAATTCAGTTCAAGGTTCTTTTCGCCTTTTCCTTTTAAGAATTTCTGATCGATCTTTGAGAATACTTGAAGTCCCCATGCCAGGGGCATTGGCCAACCTTCCGCAAAAAAAAAAGGAAGAAATGAGAGAGTCTTATCGGTGAAAATCCGTATGAGCACTGTAAGGTGAAAGTGAGCAGAGAAATGCAAGTCTTATTGGTGAAAACCAGATGGGCACCATAAGGCAACAGTGATTAAAGAAATGAGAGAGGTTAGTTAGCGAAAACCCGCAAAGGGCGCTACTAGCCGAATGAGGGTCTTCGATGCTCCGGCATGAGCACAACCAAGACAGTTTCAAGATGAACATTTGCGACATATTTTGAGAATTAGACAACTCAGACAGATCAGGCGTCCAGTCCAAAATGCATGTCATGATTCATTGAAGTCGGCACATATCTCCAGATAAGTCTCCTTATTTCTCTCCTCGAAAGGGACACCTTTTATTTGGACATAATTCCTTTTTCACTTCCAATTGCTCTTCTATTCTTTTCCATAATTTTTCTTAGATTCCCTTACGGTCTAATCTTGCATCAAAAACAAAGCAAAAATGGCTGCAAAACTGTCTACAGTTTTCCCGTAATACCGAGCACAATTTGGAGCATATACGGCATTGACGAAGGCAGGAATCCATCTGTGAGCTCTTTTGATAAGGCGTACAAAGGGTCTCAAAGAAACTGAAAAGGTCGCCTAAGCAAGACTTGCTTCATGGGAAAAGTTGATAAGCACTACAGACACAAATTGGTTCTGAGTGCAAGACAACTAAGTTTGATTTTAAAGAAAAATTGCTTTGCCTTAGATACAAGGGTTAACGGTACCATGGACATCCGGGTATGAAACAGCCAGGGGAGACGTCAGAAAGACAAACTCTCTAGAAAATGATACAAAGTATCCGAGCATCTCGGTACCACTCTGATAGAATTAGTTCTTCGACAACGGGGTGTCCGTGAACTCAAACTCCTCAGTGCATCAAGGCCACAAACCGACCACCACTTTAAAAACTCACAAATTTTCTTTGTTTGAAACAGGAACAAAGCAGTGCAGAATGGCGGTTCTCAAAGGGTGAATGTCACCAAATGTAAGCTCCTTAAAATCTTCAGCATGCATCACTATTGTCCATACCTCTCATTTTCGTAGCTTAACCCATGTAGAACCTTTTCGCCTAGGGGGATCCAGCTCAAAGTTCCAGGTAGAATTCTTTTTTGCCCAGGCTGTTTTTCGTTGCTTAACCCAGGTAGAACATTTTCGCCTAGGGCGATCCAGCTAATATTTTCGGATAGAAGTACTTTTCGTCCAGGCTGTTTTACGTAGCTTAACCTAGATAGAACTTTTTTGCCTAGGGGGATCCAACTTATAGTTCCGGGTAGAAGTACTTTTCGCTCAGGCTGTCTTTCGTAGCTTAACCTAGGTAGAACATTTTCGCCTAAAGGGATCCAGCTCATAGTTCCGGGTAGAAGTACTCTTCGCTCAGGTTTTTATACATAACTTAACCTAGGTAGAACCATTTTGCCTAGGGGGATCCAGCTCATATTTGCGGGTAGAAGTACTGTTCGCTCAGGGTTTTAATCATAGCTTAACCCATGTAGAACCTTTTCGCCAAGGGGGATCCAGCTTATAGTTCGGGTAGAAGTACTCTTCGCCCATATTGTTTTACGTAGCTTAACCCAAGTAGAATATTTTCGTCTAGGGGGACCCAGCTCATAGTTCCGGGTAGAAGTACTCTTCGCCCAGGTTGTTTTACGTATCTTAACCCAGGTAGAACATTTTCGCCAAAGGAGATCCAGCTCATAGTTTCGGGTAAAAGTACTCTTCGCCCAGACTAGTTTTCGTAGCTTAACCCAGGTAGAACATTTTCGCCAAAGGAGATCCAGCTCATAGTTTCGGGTAAAAGTACTCTTCGCCCAGACTAGTTTTCGTAGCTTAACCCAGGTAGAATATTTTCGCCTAGGGGGATCCAGCTCATAGTTCCGGGTAGAAGTACTTTTTGCCCAGGTTGTTTTAGGTAGCTTAACCCAGGTAGAACATTTTCGCCTAGGGGGATCCAGCTCATAGTTCCGGGTAGAAGTACTTTTTGCCCAGGTTGTTTTAGGTAGCTTAACCCAGGTAGAACATTTTCGCCTAGGGGGATCCAGCTCATAGTTCCGGGTAGAAGTACTTTTTGCCCAGGTTGTTTTAGGTAGCTTAACCCAGGTAGAACATTTTCGCCTAGGGGGATCCAGCTCATAGTTCCGGGTAGAAGTACTTTTTGCCCAGGTTGTTTTAGGTAGCTTAACCCAGGTAGAACATTTTCGCCTAGGGGGATCCAGCTCATAGTTCCGGGTAGAAGTACTTTTTGCCCAGGTTGTTTTAGGTAGCTTAACCCAGGTAGAACATTTTCGCCTAGGGGGATCCAGCTCATAGTTCCGGGTAGAAGTACTTTTTGCCCAGGTTGTTTTAGGTAGCTTAACCCAGGTAGAACATTTTCGCCTAGGGGGATCCAGCTCATAGTTCCGGGTAGAAGTACTTTTTGCCCAGGTTGTTTTAGGTAGCTTAACCCAGGTAGAACATTTTCGCCTAGGGGGATCCAGCTCATAGTTCCGGGTAGAAGTACTTTTTGCCCAGGTTGTTTTAGGTAGCTTAACCCAGGTAGAACATTTTCGCCTAGGGGGATCCAGCTCATAGTTCCGGGTAGAAGTACTCTTCGCTCAGGTTGTTTTACATAGCTTAACCCAGGTAGAACATTTTAGCCTAGGGGGATCTAGCTTATAGTTCCGGATAGAAATACTCTTCGCTTAGTTTGTTTTACGTAGCTTAACCCGGGTAGAACTTTTTCTCCTAGGGGGATCCAGCTCATAGTTTCGGGTAGAAGTACTTTTCGCCCAGGCTGTCTTTCGTTGCTTAACCCAGGTAGAACATTTTCACCTAGGGGGATCCAGCTCATAGTTCCGGGTAGAAGTACTCTTCGCTTAGGTTGTTTTACGTAGCTTAACCAAGGTAGAACCTTTTTTCGCCTAGGGGGATCCAGCTCATAGTTTCAGGTAGAAGTACTCTTCGCTCATGTTGTTTTACGTAGTTTAACCTGGGTAGAAACTTTTTGCCTAGGGGGATACAGCTCATATTCCGAGTAAAAGTACTCTTCGCCCATGTTTGCTTTTCGTAGTTTAACCCAGGTAGACCTTTTTCGCCCCGGGAATTCAGTATTTTTTCAGTAATACAGGGCGCCAACCCCTGGTTACATTTCTTTTTCAGTAATACAAGGCGCTAACCCCTGGTTACATTTACTTTTCAGTAATATAGGGCGCCAACCTCTAGTTACATTTTCCTTTTCAGTAATACAGGGCGCCAACCCCTAGTTACATTTCTTTTTCAGTAATACAAGGCGCCAACCCCTGGTTACATTTTCTTTTCAGTAATACAGGGCGCCAACCCCTAGTTACATTTCCTTTTCAGTAATACAGGGCGCCAACCCCTGGTTACATTTCCTTTTCAGTAATACAGGGCATCAACCCCTAGTTACATTTTCTTTTCAGTAATACAGGGTGCCAGCCTCTGTTTACATTTTCTTCTCAGTAATACAGGGTACACCAATCCCCTGATTATATTTTCTTACCAGCATAAGGTACACCAATCCCTGATCTCCTTACCAGTATAGGGTACAGCAATCCCTAGCTGTGTTCTCCAACATAGGTTACACCACTCCCTAGTTGATTTGATTTTAAATGCAGGATACACCACTCCCTGGTATCATTGCTAATATAGGGTATCCCATTCACTGACCACATTTTCCCAACATAAGGTATACAAATCCTTAGTTGAGACATTCTTTTGGGACAATAAAAAAAACAAAATCATCATGACCTTTTTCAGGGTACACCATTACTGTTTTTTTTATTTGCTTTCAATAAAGAAGTAGTTTAGAATTTTGTTACAATAACTCACGAAATTTTTCCTAGTGAAAACTGGGGCAGGAAAATTTTGTTCGTTTATTTGTTGTGATGTCTGAGCAGGTTTTACCTCGAGGCACAAGGTTCGAGATGAACAAAAGAAAAAGTCTGAATCCAAAATAAATAAAAGAAAAGGAAAAAAAAGTGAATCCAAATGCAGAAGCAGATGGAAATGATATGGACTGCTCAAAACATGACTGAAGTTACGAGCTTCACATCTCCTGTTTTGCTCAGAAGAAGCCGTAGAAGAATGAACTAGCACCTACAGCTAGCAAGCATCAAGGTTCAGATCAGAGTCTGCATGAACAACCAGTCAAGACTCAAGATCAAGGTTCAGAAGACTTATAAATAGGAATCTTATAACTTATAGCTGATAGGCTTGTTTAGTTCCTTTAGATTTTGATGTAATAACAGGGCTACGGACCGGAGCCTCGACGGAACCTAGCTCGACTTTCGAACTCATCACTCCATCATTCTTCTTGAACTACACGCGACCTGATTCCCTTATAAACCGGGATATGTAGGTTGTCCAAAACCAGGACTCGGTTGCACCTTTTTCTTTTATTTTCTTCCTCTTTTGAATAACGATATGGTCAAAACTTAGTCACACGGCTCACTTTATCTTTGCTTGAAAACTTTTAATGTTTCCAAGCAAAGAGAGGCATGCTGTGAGCACCTAATTTTTTACCGTGCTTGAATATTTTCCGCTCTCATCTTCCCACGCGTGTCCCCACTCTTTGTCCCCCCACACTTTGTCCCCACTCCACTTTCTCTTGTCCCCTATGCTTGCCCTCATGCTTGTCCCCACACACTTTGTCCCCTCTCCACTTTTCCTTGTCCCCCATGCTTGTCCCCCACTCACAAACTCCATACCACTCTCCCTACCCATTAAAAGCAATCCCCAATTCCTTTCTTCAAAAAGAAGAACATCACGGATCCCTCCCCCTTTGAAAAAAAAACCTAGTCGCAACCCCCCTTTCCTGATTGACTATCTCATTTTACTCTTACTCATTTCATTCTCACGGCTAAAACACACAGATTCACATATCTCTGAAAATACACATACCCAAAAGCACTTAGCAACAAAAAAAAATTGAAGTTTTGAAAGGTTTTTAAGAGCTAAAAATGACAAAAGAGGTTTCAAAAACATAAGAAAATTGAGGGAAAAGAGAATTTCAAAGGCTCTTCCGATTTCCGCTGCATTACTTCTACAAATTCTGGGTGTTCGAGTTTGATTTCGGATTCGGAAGTTAAAGCTGCATTTTGCTGATTCAGCTTCTGCTGAGCTCCAATTTACTGATTTCCGGCATGTATTTAGCCTCCTTTTCTTCTAAGTTTAATCCTTGAGCAGATAGGTATGTTCTTCACAAAACTAATTCTGAACAGTGATTATGAAATCGTTTGTTGTTTAGTTCATCTACTGCTATTGCTTGCATTTGTTTGTGTATATTTAATTTCAGACAATGAATAGAATTTGGTTAATTTGAATTGGAATTTGATTGTTGGTTAAATCTGAGTTGCTTGAAATTGAGCAACTTTATTGTATTAGCTTGAATCCTATTTTTGAGTAATGTCACATGATGAAATGAAACTTGTATAATTTGCTAGTTTAAAAAATCAGTGACTCAATAGTTGTTGATTAGTGTAGTACTCATGTATTGGTGTCAGGAAGAATTCCTGTTACAGAGTGGGTATCCATAGAAATTAGCAAAAGTGGAATTGATGTTTATGACTCCAGAATTGTTTGCTACTGATAATTGTCATCACTCTATTGTTCATATATAGCTATCATTGTTCATATATATCACTCCATATGGGCATAAGAGTAGAGTAGTTGAATTTTTAATTTTTTAAGTTAGTCAGAATGAATTCTTAATTCATTTTTTTCACGTGCAGTGGGCTTGACATTCAGTCTTTCTTTAAACAATCACTACACGCTAATATGTATTTAGACCAAATATAATACATCTTTTCCCGCAAATTAATATCCATAAATCATGACCTCACAACAATCTCAAAGTAGTTTAGAAAAAAAAAATCATGGATGCTTTAGGCGCGCCTTAATCCATTATCGTGGTTATGTATACGTTCACGTGACATAACTATGATCCCAAAATAAATCAAGGTACGCGTCCGCGCAACTTTGACCAAAAACAATCTTATATAATAAAATGCTATTAATTGTGTACACGTACGCGTGATATAATTTTGGTACAATAAACAAAACGGATTCACACATGTGATTCGTTTCAAAGATAATTCTATATTTTAATAATTAAAAGCGGATAGATAAAATATGGAAACCAATAAATCAGAGTTTATCCAAAATTAATTTAAGCCAAGTTATAGTCAATAAAGCGACCGTGCTAGAACCACGGGACTTGGAGAATGCCTTACACCTTCTCCCCGGTCAACATAATTTCTTACCCGGACTTTATTTTGCAGACCAATAATAAAAGAGTCAAATCTTCCTTTGACTAGGGATTCAAACAAAAGGTGATTTGGAACACCCAAAAAATCAATTCCAAGTGGCGACTCTGTAAATAAAATAATCCCTATTCAAGTTTGTCACTTTAATTGGAGAAACTCTTTAACCCACCATCCATAACACACATTATCATTTTGGGGGGTATAAAAGGGGTGTGACAAGCAACTATTGTATTTGCATCAACTCTTTGATTCTCAAATGCAGGTTCACATGTGTGCTCAGGCTCTAAAGTCTTGAATTTAACCCCACCCCCTGAAGAATCTTTAGATATATGACAAACAAAAGGGCAGTCACCAACACAGATGTACCTAAGCCTTGTTGGGTCACTTTTAAGTTGTTGCAAATCATATCCATTTGCAAGAGAATATATGCTGATCATTTTCCTAGCTTCAGGTATATCTTTAAATGTCATTGACCTATCTAACTCTTTATAGTCAGTTAACTTATCATTGATGTCCCTCTTCTTTTGTGAAAAAAAGTTGCTCCAATCCATCAGAACTTAATTCAGGAGAATCAGAATCATTTTCCTCACTTTCATTATCACTACAGTCAGTAACAGCTTCAACTTCTACTATGTGTGACTCACAGTGAGTGACTATATTAGGTACATAAATTGCTGGTTCACACTCTTCTACAGCAAACAAATTAATAACATTACACTGGTCACTAACAAAGTCCAACAAAGTTCTAATCCCAACATCCCCATCTATTTCATAGTATCTGCCAGAAGGACCCTTTACTATTAGTTGTTGCACCCCTATATATCCAAACTTGGTATCATATTCATCAACTAAATCAGCATAAGAGAACAAATCAAAGTCATAACCTTTCTTCATGTGCACATACTTCTCTGAATACAGCAGTTGTGGCTTACTAGTCCAATCCCCACCATGATGAAAAACTAAGTCAACTAGCACCATCTTTAAAAGGTTGCATAGTAACCATGAATAAAGTTATTACATGACCATAGTAAATGCATAAAGAAATAACAAAGACAAGAGGTACATAAATAATAAATAAACATGAAAGGGAAAGCCTAAATAAAACAAAAGAGGAGATAAATAAAGGGAATAGGGAAAAGGTACAGAGGTAGATGAATAAAGAAATAAAATTTAATGAGGTACTATGATAAAGAAACGGACACAAGCATGCATATGGGGGATCACATAATAAAGTATCAAACTTAGAGTCCCACCTTAATAAAATAAGCACAAAACATATCTGTAAGAGACCCACATGAGCATCATCTTCAAAGTAAATGCACGTGAAACAGGAGACCAAATAATAATAATTCAGCTATTAACAAATACTTCAAATCCTTTTTTTTCAGTTAAATACCAACCATATGAGACCCTTCTTTAAAAACAAAAGGGACCACACATACTTGAAACCTTAAACCAAAGAAAGTTCTTTTAAAATAGAGTAACAATAAACCAGATATCATCATTTCCACCAATATACCCTAATTGACCAACAGAAACAGACAAAAAAATTAGGATATAAAGTTGAAAGTCACATGCAAACACAAACAACGATAAAAACACAAACAAAGTAAAACCCTAAATGACAAATCACATATCTGAACACATAACAGTGAAATCCCTAAACGGCGAAGAACAATCTAAAAACCCTAACTTTAACAGAAAATAATTGCGAACCCTAAGACAAAATTACTTCATTTATAAACAACAAACATATGAAAATAGCAAAAATGTTCAGATTTGGGGGGAAATCTTACCTTGGACCGCATTAAAAACTGAAAATAGAGGATTTTCTTTTGAACCTTCCACACTCTTCTCTCTCGTTTCTATCGAACGTATGCAGACCAAATGCTTTGTCAATTTAGACGGGTCTAACTTATTAATTTAGTGGGCAAATGGGTCACGGGTTACGAGTGGTGTAATGGGGTCTGTGGGGTTTTAATTTGGTGGGGCCGAGTGACTTGGCAGCTGAAATGGATGGAAAAAATTGAGGGGGTCAGCTGCCACGGTGTAGATCCGTTAGGGTTAGGGGCAATTTTTAAAAGTTGATTAACGATAGGGGCAATATTGGACGAAAAGTATAACGAGTGGCAGAAGTAAACAATATACCATAGTAATGGGGTAATTTTGGACCTTTTCCCATAAAATTAAGACAACTTTACAATGGAACGTTCAGTACATATCTCTAGAGTTTTGAAGGCATAGTGAACAATTAATATCCCACCTCAAATACCTACGTTTTTTTGGATGTACAAGTTCTTTGGGATTGATTTTCGCGACCTCGTCCCAGTATAAAACTACATAAAAACAAGGAAATTGACAAGCTAACATTCTGGCTGTGCAACATTGAAAAGTAAAAATATTTGTACGCTCTTAAATAAGAGCAACATCTAGGGCTAACAGCAACGTTGTACATCCTAGGCAATTATACTATGCGATATTCTTGTTGAAGTGTGTGACCATCTCATCTAAAAGCTTAAACTGTTAGAGATAGCACACTTGTATTTACTTGGTTATGTCTTCAACAATACTGACTTCTAATGGAAAATCTTGTCAACAACCTTGAGGTCTGTAATATTTCGGAGGCATAGATGGACATCTTTCGTTCATACGGGGGTATGGATCCATAGTATTGTATCCGGGTAATTCCATTCGATACTTTCCACGAATTTGACAGAAAGGAAGCTTCACACTGTCATCGGCATTGCACCACTTTGGCAACCGGCTTGAATTGTTTTCAAAAAACTTGAGAGTATAAGCATCTTTTATCTGCACTTACCAACAATAAAAGACCAGTTAAAATACATTATTTCCTGCCATGTGTTTTCCAACGAAATGAACCAAAAGGGTTCAACAGAATACAAGTATTAATGCAAGAATTGTAATTTCTTTGATGAGCAAATATTGGTGCTACAATTTTGTATAAACATAGGCAGTTCCAAAATAGAAGATAAAGTAATTTATTCCCAGAACTGAAATATTGCTGGTTTAAAAGTGTTCCTAGCTATACCTTTTTGGCAATAAGATACTGAAAATGTATCCTGGATTATAGGAAAGACGTTTATATACTAGGTAGTACACCCTAAACAATTAAATATAACAGCTTCTTTGGAACTGGTGAAATAACCAGAATTAGGGAATGGATTGACGAAGATGCGAAGATAAAAGGAATGGACAAGCAAAAGATATTTGACTTGAGGTACAGACACGTTAAACAGAACAAAGGAATAGGCAGTTTCTGGTTCATCAAGTACATTACCCAGGCAAATACCCAAGCAACCAACCGAAAACAGGAAAGCTTAAAAATATATCTGACAAACTCACCGTGAACTCCGTAACCTGAATTGAGCTTGCAAGTTCACCAAATAGTCCTCCTTCCTTATACATTTCAAGAATATAAGCAACACATGATGCTGACTTTCCATCACTATAATCCCAATCATCCTGCTCTGGAATAGTCAACAATTCGGCAAAAGAGGATCCACGCTTTTCAACTTCAACAAGTATATTGGGAAGACTAAGGTTCTGCATCAGCATTTGCTATTGAATATAATCAAGTCTATGATTGAGGTTTACCCTGACTTAACAAAGCAAATTATATGTCGGGCCAAATAATAGTTTATAACATCAACCTTTTGTAATTCCGCTTTAAATAGATATTCCGTGGAGACACATATTATACCTAGCAGCTGCTTCAAATGGTATTTTGTCCACTATTTGTCCCAACAAAAAGAGGAATTCATAAATTTACCTGAGTTCCAAGTCGTTTGTTTAAGGCTTCATTCCACAAGTTAGAAGCATATGCAGGCTTTAGTTGGTTAAAAACAGTCATGACAGAAGCAACCTGCACCATACAACAATAGATATGGTAATTTCATAAATGCAGCAAAATAAAGTAGCAGCTATCCACAGCACAAAAACCAAGTGCCACAAATGACCCACCTTAATCTATAAATGCCTGTCATTTCTACTTTTTTCTCAGTGCCGTTATTCCTATTTCTGTCCCTCACCCTTCTTTCACCCTCAACTTTCTGATTTCAATTGTTTTTCACGTATAAATGTGATATCTTCCTAGAGTAATTTCAAGCTCATTCATGATCATACGGCACTTTAATATTGTTAAACCAGAACAAATTCCATTTCCAGCTCTCACGAGACACTAAACCTATCAAATATTTAGCGCTCAAGCAAACATGCATAGTTTGCGGAATTCTATGGAACACTTGAATCATAATATGTTGGCCCAAGTGAAATTTGTTTTGATGATTGACAAAAGAACTCTAGCACAAGGCATGCACGTGAAGGAGATAAGCTTAAGTGGTTATATCTGATATCTCCTGAACGAAAATGTTGCATAAATGATAAGGAGAAGGATTCCTTACTCAAAGAGAACTCTATCCTAGATAAGGGAGGAATTAGAAGTTGAAGATAACTAGAACTCTTCCACCATGGAAGAGTATAGCATTAGAACTCTAGTTATTTCCTATTCTACTAACTCTATATATTGCAGGATGTTCTCATTCTACAGGTACGCACAAACACTGAAGTTAAACTTGAGTTGAGAGCAAAATAGCAAGGCATTTTGCAAGCAACTCTTGTATGAGTCAAGTATGCGAATCTGAAGCTACATGAACCAGATAGAAGAACCAGTTCCAAGTGTGTGTCTTTTATTCTAGTTCAATTAAAGTAGGGCTTTTCAAATTGTACCTTTCAACTTTATCTAGAGGCAATTGTATTAGGTACTCTGACTATTCAAGTTAGAGTTAACTTGAAGTTGTCGCAACAGTTAGAGGCTTGGTTGCCACAACGGGATTAGAGGTAATCCTTAGGTTTACAAAGAGTTTTGTAAATGTTGTTTTGGCTCGGTGATTCAGTGAACTGTTGGGGAAAATCCTAATCAGTAGTAGGTCGTGATTTTTTCACCTTTTGAGCCGGGTGTTTTTCACGTAAAAATACTTGTGTTCTTTACTTCACATATTTACTATTTTTGCAACAGTAGTATAAGAAACACATAGAAGAACCAGGTCCTTCTATAATCCGTGGACGCGAAAATTGGACACCACACAAATCGCCCCCTCTTGTGTGGCATTGAAGTATAAAACATCATAATATTTTTAGCAGTCAAATGAAGCTCAACGGGAATAACATCACACTAAAATTTAAAGCAGCTACCCCATATGGAAATCTAGATACTGTTCGAAAAATGAAACCTGCAGCTTTAAGACCCACCAAAAGTTCTGAGTCCTATATTATTTCGATATAACTAGTCTGTGCCTGAAATGAAGGCATTTCATCAATTTCACTTCATGTGCCAGCATATTACCGCTTTAGCTGATCAACAAAATATGATGAGGTCTAAGTTAGCTTTTGACTTGGGATTATCTAATGTATTTGAAAGAACAATATACAGCCAAAGCAGAAATTTGCTATACTCGCAGACCAGAGGAATTAGATAGTAAAGGACTGTATGGAAGATACCACCTTCAAGATAACAGGGCATAGAAAAGATTGGAAAGACTGATGATCTGAAGATAACATGCATTACCAGATGAGCATCCAAGGGCGAAGGATAATTTCCATCAATTGTGTCTATCCAGCTAAATATTAAGTTATGGTAACCATAAGGTTTTCCTGCCATGCTTTTTGCATATTCCCAAGCAGCAGTTTCATTAAACTTGGCCCGGAGGTCAGGGTGCAAAGGGAGCAATGCAATATGTGGATTGGTATTGTCTTTTGTCAGCTCAAATTCCCACCATTCATCCCATGGTAGTATAGCAATCACATCTTCTCCCTGAAAGGAAACGCAAAGAACAGAATTGGTGCAAATATTGCATAGAGATGACATATTATCTCCATTCTCCTTATCTTTCAGTTATGCCGTCTTCCTTTTTTTTTTCTTGAGTTGGTTGGAGGTGGGGAGGTTTCAGGAGGTGAGCGTGTAAGAGCATCTGCCCTTGCTCCCAAGAAAGAAGAAGCAATTACCAAGGAGTAACATCATATGAAATAATAGTTTTAACACACCACCTGATCATTGTCATGTCCAGATTCGCCAACCCATAGTTTCCCTTCAGCATCTCTCAAGCAAACAGCGGTATGGCCAGCATAGGCTCCTGTTGCCCATTTCTCCATAGTCTCAAAACCACCCCAGGTACCTTTAATCTTTGATATTGCAAGAAAATCTCCAGAATGAATGTCATCAGTAGTAAGGTTTGTGACCCACGGCTGTGGACGTACTTCAAATGAAGCACCCATATGTTTCTTTAGAAACCCAATATTTGAGTTCTCACCCCATCCAGTATTCGTGAACAAAGGGAGAAAATCCCATAGTGCTGAAAGGGTTCCTAACATTCCTGCTTGCAATAGGAAAATTGAGATCCCTTTATATTTGGCCTGTTTCAATTAAGTTTGATCCATTAGACTATAATGAATTTATGCTTTAGATCAATGACCAATTAGTTTCATTTAAGAAAGGATGGTGACTCACATATTCTAACTCAGCTTCAGACTTCCACTCTTTGATTTCAAAGGTATGTTCACGAGACAAAAAGTAGTAATCCCATGTTACACGATATGGGGTTGCAAAGATGTAAAGGTCCATACATGTCCAACTGTGTGCATTGCTGACCTGAATAATATATTTTTTTATCAACGACCTGAATAATATTGTAATAGAAACACAAATACAAATATAAGAAAAAAGCACAACAACAGATCAAGAATTGATATTAAAATGGGAACTCTTCCCATCTGAGCATTACAAGAGAATGCACTAAAGAGCTATAGAGGAAGTCCAAAATACAATCCATCAATTATATGATCAATAATGTATCACATATACACAGGCAGAGAACAAATAATCATTAATAATAATCTATGCAGACTTTGCTTCCAAAATGTTTTCATTCGGAATCGTTAAATACATTCAGTCCACAACATCTGTATTTGCAACTTCTGCAAGCTCAAGATAGTTGCAAGTGAATATAAGCAACATCTAATAAATGCAAAGACTGGGATTTCCCAAAAAGATACCTCTACTCCACAAGCATGCAGTAAGTTCAATTAACAATATTAGTTGGAGAAAAGTAAATTCTTAGAGCTTCCCATGAAGAGGAGTAGAGCAAAGGATAAAGATTAGTTTAACTTCCAGTAAAATTGTCCGTCAATCTGGCAACCAAATCAATAGATATAGATATTTAACAACAAAAGAAACTTTCCGAGAAGTTCCAAGGACTCATTAGCTAACTAAATCCACAGATCACCCAAAGAATGCAACCACAACTACGCTTCAATCCCAAGCAAGTTGGTTCGGCTACAGAGGCGAACCAGGATTCAGTGGTCGGGGACACCATAACATTCAATATAAATTCATCTCATAATGAAGACATTTGCAAGTATATATGGAGTTTTTGTCGAAGTTTTCGGGTGCTGGGATCCCTCTCCCTAGTGTGCGTCCGCCTCTGATCGGCTATATGCAATATCACTAATATCACTCCATTTAAGCTCTTTCCAGTCTAATATTATACAAAATCTTTCTGGATCACCTAAATATTAACTCAAAATATAATAAACAATGGAAAGACATTTTCGCAATCCAGATCCAACTGACAATAAAAAATTTAAATTGGGCCAAACATCATCCCCAAACTCTCCAATACACAGATGGACCACGAACTTACATATAAAAACAACTGAAAACACAAGAAAACAAGGTGAAATTTGAAAAATAGCTAGAAGAAAAAGAAGAAGCAAAATAGATAGAGGGAGACCTTGATATGAAGAGTGCCTCCACCAAATTGACTTTGAGACTTATTATGAAGCTCTAACCAAGCAGTATTCTTGTAAAAGCAAGCACCTTTCCACTCTAGTGTATTGTTTTCTGCGATTGAAGCAGCCCCAACAAAAGCAGGCAATAAGTCCACAGCACTGTGAAGGGAGTTGAGGATAGGCCATGAGACCTGCCTTGGTAAAAAAGGCAGAATATCCTTTGGATTAAGTGGTGATTTTAACCCATGTATCTGCCGCCAAGGCAAGAAATGAAAAAGGAACAAGAAAGTGATTAATAAGCTGTGATTCCTCAAGTTTACAGCCATGGCTAGAGCTTCTTTGATGTTGGGAGTGGAGTGCTTAACAGATGTTTAACATTATCATCGTAATTAGTTCCCAATTTATTACGTAATTAAATACCTTCCCAATTTTCAATTATTTCGAGTTTCTTTTACTCATTTCATTTATGATAAAGATATTTCTTTTCTTTAATAAAAGCTTAGCCTTGTTTGTTACAATTTCGTAAAAACTAGTAAGAGTGTTAGAAAAGATTATTCTGTGAATAAGCTAATATTGGTCTTCCTTCTAAGTTTTAACAAATACTAAAAGGAAAAAATCAAAAGCATTGCCATATTGGCAAGAAATTGTGTCATTGCTGTGGAGTGTTGTTATAGACTGGGTTTGCCAAATGGAAGTTGTTGAAAAATACTTTTTAACAACAGAGATAAGAGGCGAGCCAACAGAATCGGATCTCTTCTCATACGGAATATGCCAAAAGGGCCACATTGCTAGATGAAAATGATGTGTGTTGTCCCTTCCCCTTTTTTCTTTTTTTTTATTTGTTTGACGAACTTTTATTTTATGAGATTTTTACCTTCTTATACTCAATATGAAATTTTATTATTATTTTTAATCAAATTTTAACTTAATTACATAGTCATATATAATTTATTAATTATATATAAACTAGTAAACTTATCCGTGCTTCGCGCGGTCATAAAAAATACAATAAATCTATAAAAAAAAAATATCAACATACCAATAATAAATATAAATAGTAGTTTAGACACTATCACTCTTTTTTATTATAAAGAAAAATGCATTTATGTTAAGCTATACACTAATTCATACACTTGAATTATTTTTTATATTAGTGTTAACTTCTATTTATGGTACAAATAAAGACATTTAAATTATTTTTAGTTATACATTGAGAAGATAACAATTTATATAAATGAAACATAAAGTTTTTGGCTAGCAATAATAAGTGTTTATAGGCAACAATTCAGGTTGATATTTGAAGAACACTACAATCAGTGGTGGAGCCACATGCACCAAAGGGATGTCGCTGACTCCTTCGCCGAAAAATTACACTGTATAACTCGATAATTTTTAAAAAAATATGTATATACTATATAATGACACCTCTTGACTTCTTGGTGAGTTTATTTCTTTATATTTTGACACCCCTTAATGAAAATTCTGGCTCCGCCACTGGTTACAATGTGATCGTTACGAGCTTTTCCAGTTCCTTATTATCCCTCACAGCTAAGAGTAGATGTTTTGAAATAATTATGTTCTTCTCGTTATCGCGGGCATTATTTTCAGTCAATTCCAACACTTATAATCGTTCACAATCATCACTAATTCACTAAATCGGCTAGATAAATTATGTTCACCTTTAACAAATCAAACTTTTACCTAATACAATAAGAAAGCATGAATATGACAATATTAAGTACCAAGTATAACATATAATTCATCTAAGGTTATCCGTCTCTAAGAAATCCAAGCATTTCAACACATTCTAAACATGGTTTTAAAATATGAGTTCAACTCAAAATAACTAAAAATAAGTATATCCGGGTAAAAATGATTGAACACAATTTAGTTCATTTTCTAATTGTCGGGCCCTAAATCAAACAAAATTAAGTTTTACTTTTTAATCTACCAATCAATTATGTCTGGACTAAATATAATTAGTGAAATTATTTTTCAAAAATCAAACCTTCTCATATGCAAATGCACGAGAAATAATTATAATAAAAGCAAAGATTGTCTATTTTCTATTCAATGAGACAATTTTCTTTCAGCATCTATATTCTTTGACAATCTATTAGTTACATAGCAGTAACTACCCAGGAAATACAAAGAAAAAAGGAAGCAAATGGATATGTTAGGAGTAACATTCATTTTCTAACTTTTGTGACTTCCTAATGAATCTTGGACATAACCTTTTTCCTTCCTTTTTGCCATCAATTATTTTGGGGTCAAATGATTTTGTGGTCTATTACAAACTTATTTTTAGTTTTATGACCTCATTTCTTCTTCTTTTTTTGTACATGGGAGATTTGATTTTACACGTAAGAGATGTATCTTTTACACATAAGAGATTAAAAAAATATTTTCTTAATTTCAAAATTGTAAAAAGCCAATAGACCTATTCCCTTTTATTATTTTGGAGCATATAATTATTAGATAAGACAAACAATTAGGCAAAAAACAACCAAGAACTTTCCAAGATATCATTCATGCTTTTAATTAGGCGCTTGATATACATTCCTTCCACTGCCCAAAATAAAATAAAATAAAATAAAAATTAAAAAAAAATGAATCTTAACTTGATTAAATGACAACATATTCCCATGCATGATAATATATGCACATAATTCAATCAAGAGGCAAGGATATATTTAAGATCACAAGTGAGATTTTGTAGAAAACAAAATGATAATCGAAGGAAGCGGAAGAAAGAGGAGACCTTTTGGTTTATTCAAAGCAAATTCCAATTCAAGTTCTAATCATCCAGCATAGGAGAAAAATAATTGAATTTCAACCACTTCTAAGTTCTAAGATGTCACGACCCAATTTTTCGCAGTAAGACGTCGTGACGGCACCTAGTCTCTACGACTAGACAAGCCTAATACAATGCAAAAATGACAAAATAGAAGTAAAACTTAACAACTAACTGCAACAGATAACTAACTAACTGGTAACAATGCCGTTCAGAATGTACAATAACCAACACTCTAGTAATACACAATATTTCCAAAATCCGAAACATCATAAGTCACAAGCTACAGAATGAATCTCTATACATCAGAGTCTAATAAAAGAAATACGGAAGGTAAATGACATAGGAGAGAATAGAGGGGGACTCCGAGGTCTGCGGACGCGGCAGATGTACCTTGAAGTCTCCGTACAGCAGCAAGCACTCTCAACTAATAGTAAGAATGCCCTTTCCTCGATTATCCGACTCCGAATGACCCAAATATAGCCAAAAATAATTACATATCATAAATACAACTATAATAGACTAATCTAATTAACGAAATCAAGACTTTAACAAGAATCTCAAAAATCGACCCGGGCCCATCGAAATCGGGTAAAAGTCACAAAATATGAACATCCATTCACTCACGAGTTCATTCGTACCAAAATTATCCAAATCCGATATCAAAATCCCAATCAAAACTCAAAAACTTATTTAAAGAACTTCTCCCATTTTCCCCAAATTTCTCAACCAAATCTTTTAATTAAATGATGAAATCAATTATAGATTAGTGGAATATAACCATAAATGAGTTAAGAATCATTATCCCAAAGTTCTCTCTGAAAAATCCTTAAATTATCGCCTTAATCCGAGCTCTCAAAGACCCAAAATAATAATGAGATCAAACCCTCAAAATTTTTCCTTTTCTGCCCAGCAATCTCGCACCTGCGGATCTCTAGTCGCACTTGCGATGCCGCACCTGCAGAAATTCCATCGCAAGTGCCGAAATGACTTAAGAGGGCTGGGTTCGCTTTTGCGATGAGGTGGCCGCACCTGCGCGCCCGCTTCTGAGTTCCTTTCACCGCTCCTGCGAGTCTGCTTCTGCGAGACTCTGACCGCTTCTGCGATCCCGGCTGGGCAGGCCCATAATCACTTCCGGACATGCTCCTAAGTCCAAAATTATCCAACGGAGCTAACGGAACCGACGAAACTCCATTCCGAAGTCGTCTTCACACAGTTCCAACTACAGTCAAAATCTTGAGACTTAAACTTCCGTTCTAGGGACTAAGTGTCCCAAAACACTCCGAAACTACGAACAAAACCTCCCGGCAAGTCACATAAGCAGAAAAAGATACGGGAAAAGATGTAATTAGAGAATTGGGGCTATTATTCTCAAAACGACCGATCGGGTCGTTACATAAGACAACTTTCTTCAAGAGACTCGAATGCTCCTAATGGTATTCCTCTAACTTCTATCAGCAATATAATTTCAAAATTTTGATTCTGTTTAGCTGAATGATTAAATATCTTATGCCAATCTAGAAGCGGAAGCGTCCGGTGGTTTACTCAATGAAAAAAAAGAGTGAAAAATAATATAGATAAAGAAATAAATAGCATCAAACAGCTAGAAATAAATAAAATTTGAGATTACCCACAAAGGAGAGACACAGTTCATATTTTCACATACAATACACCACTTCCAGTTTTTTGTCCATATCAACAATATTCGCTGGAGCAAGATGCAATGCCTGTCCCGTTCAGAAACTCGAAAATAACAATCTTCTATTAAGAATGGTTAAATACTGATCGCATGGAGTGAATTAAATTGAAAAATAGATAAGAAAAAAGAAATAGTAGAATCACTGGATCGATCATCGATCCATGCCTAACAAAGCATGGGACCAAAGTGATCTTAATCAAATCCAACCGACTGCTTTAGTAGCCGCGACTAATTGGAAACAAACTTCCGATAAACTATGGAACCTTCACGAAAATAAATTTTTCAGTTGTAACTTTTAATCTTCAAGTAAACCTAGGAATAAACCAAAGTAGTCTGATGTGCAAACTTTCCCATTGATTGCTTTTAGTAATTGCCTGACCATTCTTTTTTGAAGCATGTGTATTTGCCTCGGCTTTGTCATCAACATGAAATTCATGTGCTGAATGTCTCTTTGTTGTTCTTCTATTATTCAATCAATAAAAGTTTATTCTCATGCAAACTGATCAACCGAAGACCTGCATCCTCACAGTATGGTTCGTCTTTTCTTCATGGCAGAGAGACATACATATTTCTATTTCAAAATTTTCACTAAGCACCCAAAATAAAGGAAGAATTGTGCATCATCCCCATAAATACGAAAATGATAATGAAATGTGCAAGCATTTCTTGTAGAAACGGTTAGGGAAGAGAGGATTATATGTAGTTAATAGTATAAAAGGTGTGACGTTTCAGTTTCAATGTGCTAACCGTTACAATTTTAAGAAGTGACTGTTGGACATTTTTTAAATAGCACATAGAAAAGAAAAATGGGAGAAAAGCCAAAACATTTGAGAAAAAAGAAAAATACATTTGATGTTCATAGAGAGTGCCACATCACCTTGTCTAGGTCCTAGCTTTTTATATATATATATATCACGACCCCAAGTCCACTAATCGTGATGGCACCCAACCCAACCCGCTAGGTAAGTCAATTAGTAACTATCCAATTCCAATAATATTAACAAGACAAATAAACGATAGTAATTTACTGAATTTTATACATTTCCCAAGGACTGATAGTACAAATCTTGAGCTTCTAAGAATAGAGTTTACAAAGCTGAAATGAAATAACTACATAGTCTATTTGAAAGGTACATAAACAGAGTTTTATAGATCTAAAGCTACCACGAACAAGAGGCAGCTACAACCGGGACGCATGTACATCTTCAATTCCGGCTCCCGTCGATCACAACAACGTCAGCAGTCAATATCTGCACGCAAGGTGCAGAAGTGTAGTATGAGTACAACCGACCCCATGTACTCAATAAGTAACAAACCTAACCTTAGGTTGAAAGTAGTGACGAGCTAACATAAAGGTCGGGTTCAACATCAATATTCCACAACAATTCATAACAGCATAGTACAAGTAACAAAAGAGGTATCTCGGAAATAAAATACTCAGTTCATTCACAGTTCCAAAAACACAGGCATTTCTTTCCAAATATCTCAATGAAAATCCAAATCTTTTAGTGAAAGCCAAATACGAGTAAGTTTGAAAATTGCGATTTTTTTCAAAAATCCTTTCAACAATAAGTAAGATATTTCATTTTCCATTCAGATAGCAAGTGTAAGATGTCTCTCTAGGCCCATATGTCAAAATGTATTAGAGCTCATAAATGACGTGATACTATACAGCATGAGGAAAAATGCATCTCTATGCATGTATGTCAAGTGCGCATGCCAAATGCGATGCAAATCAGTGATAAATATCATATGCATACTCTTAGAGTATCAATTCAATCCGTCCTCCCAGTCACTCACTACTCGGCACTTGGCACTCAGCACTGGTACTCAGCACTCGGCACTCGCACTCAGTAGGTATATGCGCTCACTGGGGGTGTGCAGACTACGGAGGGGCTCCTACAGCCCAAGCGCCATAATCCGCATGGACAACTCACGTGCCATAATATTAATATCTGGAATCGCACGGACAACTCACGTGCTATAGTAAGCCAATCTGACCCGCTGCCACGTGCAGCCCGATCCCATAATCATCCTCACAATCAGGCCCTCGGCCTCACTCAGTCATCAATCTCTCCAGTCTCTCGGGCGCACAATGTCATGATACCATCCCGGAAACAATGATATGATGCATCAATAAATAACAACAGAGACTGAGATATGATATGCATGTGAATGCGTATGACTGAGTATGTAATGCAATGAAATCAGATTACTCAACAATAGAAATGACCTTAGTGGGTCCCAATAGGATAAGCATGTAGCCTAGACATGGTTTCTAACATAATCACAGCTTGATAACTCTAGTACGTAGAGATTTCATGATTTCAGACAAGTTCAGGTAACTACACAGTACCGCAGAAATAACGAAAATCACAGTTCACACTGTGCACGCCCACACGCCCGTCACCTAGCATGTGCGTCACCTTAAAATCAAAGACATAACACGTATATTCAGGGTTCTTACCCTCAGCTTAAATATTAGAAGAGTTACTTACCTCGAACAAGCCAATACCAATGCCGAGCAAGCCAAATGATGCTCCAAAAATGCCATCCCGCGCGTTCCGACCTCCGAACGGCCTAAAACTAACCAAAAACAACTCAAGTACATCAAACAATGCTAAAGGAACCAATCCTGATCGAAAAAGATCAAATCCTAAATCAAAAGCCCAAAACCGGCCAAAAGCCCAACCCAGGCCCGTACCTCAGAACCCGACAAAATTTATAAAATTCAACAACCCATTCAATTACGAGTCCAACCATACTAGTTTCACTCAAATCCGACTCCAATTCGATGTTCAAAACTGAAACATTCACATTATGAAACTTTAGGCCAAAACCCCTAATTTCCTCTTTAAAATTCACAATCCAATTACCAAAAACGAAGATAGATTCATGAAATATAATCAAAAACGAGTAGAGAACACTTACCCCAATTCATATGATGAAAATTGCTTCAAGAATCGCCTCAATCCGAGCTCCATAGCTCCCAAAAATGAAGAAAGAACCAAAACCCTCGATAATATAACTTCTGTCAGCGATTTCGTATTTGTGGATAATTCGTTGCATCTGTGACCACCGCTTTTGTGGTAAAACTTTGCTTCTGCGAAAATAGCCTGACCCAGCAATCTCTCGCACCTGTGGTCTTTAAGCCGCTTCTGCGATTGCGCTTCTGCGCTCTTGAACTGCATCTGCGGTTGCGCAGGTGCGTCCAAGCACACGCACCTGTGATCCTCACGCCCATCTCCCCTTCACGCTTCTGTGACTGCTCTGTCGCTTCTGCGACCATCGCACCTGCGCAAAACCAGCTGCATGTGCGATCACACCAGAACCAGCAGCCTTCAGCAATACACTATGCAACGAAAGTGATCCGAACCTCGTCTGAAACTCATCCGAGCCACTTGGGACCCCATCCGAATATATCAACAAGTCCAATAACATAAACACAGACCTACTTGAGGCCTCAAATCACACATAACAACATCAAAATGATGAATCACACCTCAACTAGAAATCAATGAACTTCGAAACTACAAACTTCCACAACCGATGCCGAAACCTATCAAATCATGTCCGATTGACCTCAAATTTTGCACACAAGTCACATTTGACATTACGGACCTGCTCCAACTTTCGGAATCTGAATCCGACCCTGATATCAAAAAGTCCACTCTCGGTCAAACTTTCTAAAATTTCAACTTTCGCCATTTCGAGCCAAATTCAACCACAGACCTCCAAATCACAATCCAGATGCGCACCTAAGCTCAAAATAATCCAACGGAGCTAACGGAATCATCAAAATTCCAATCCGAGATCAAATGCTAAAAAGTCAAACTTGGTCAACTCTTTCAAATTTAAAGCTCCCTAGTTGAAAATCATTCTTCCAAATCAGTTCCGAATAACCTGAAAACCAAAACTGACGATTCACACATATCAAAATACATCATACGGAGCCACTCACGCCCGTAAACTACCGAGGGAAGTGCAAATGCTCAAAACGACCGGTTAGGTCGTTACATTCTCCCCCACTTAAATATAAATTCGTCCTCGAACTTGCCAAGAGTTATTCCCAAAACCATCAAACCGTCCTATAACCTTACCATGCACGTACCCGGGAGTAATCCCACATCACCATATCCCATACAGGTCCGATAACATAACATAACTGAAATTTCTCAATTCAACCTAGCCCACAAGCCTTAGAATCCAATTTCCAACTTTCGGAATTTCTTATAAGATCTGAATCTCGTAACCTACACCCTGTGTAAGTCTAAACAAGTTGTACTAGGCCGCAACCATAACCCAATATACAATCGCATGATATATCACATAACACAGATACTTGTAGCAATGATTTCTAATCACAGTAGCTGCTCAAAACAACCCAATGCCGGTAATAAACCTCATATCAACCAAGACTCTATTCTAAAACCTCCGTACACTGCCGATGATGAAAGAAACACGCAGAAACTCATAACCATTCATCATATTAACCAGTCATGGAATTCCCTCTCCTTCGACAAGAACTATAGCAAATTTCTAAGCCGACTTTCGATATTATCCTTCCAACCATGTTGTAATCTATTCCGATAGTATCCATTCTAGGTCTAATGACCTCATCTCATCCAACACGACCACTCTAGTAACATGACACATAAATACAATCTAAAGCCATAACCTGTGCAATCCGTGCACCAATAAGCAACATTCCAAATATACTCAATCCTGAAAAACAAAATGACTCAGACGAGAGAACTGTCCTGCAAACTCAACAAGTACCACCACAACGCAATGCTAAGAACCTATCACACATCGTAGAACCAAAATACACGAATCTAACACAAGGGATCATATCTCAACATAACTCCACTGCAATGCGTGACCCCATCCAAACACTGGTCCATATGAAATACCTCAGCCCCCATGCTCAAAATCAATAACCACGTGCAATTCGACATCAAGTACTCAAAGTGCATTACCATAACCATGAAAAAGCAGATGACACAATGCCACACAAAACCCGAAAGAACATAACTCATACGCCATCGACCATGCAATACCCAATTACTCATCTCGCTCAAACTCCGCTATAAGACCACAATAGAACCGCACCATGTGTGCCTAAAACCAATGAATCACAACTCCTCTTAGCATAGAAGAGTAACTCATAGAAATTTCTAGAACACGATTAAGCTCAGCAACAACCGAATGACACATCCCTCAACACTAGCATTATGGAGCCAACCAATCCAACTCGGTGTAGAATACACATCCTAATTGGGACTACTAATGGACCCCCAAATCAACTCCGGGCACCCACAAATAGATAAATAAACCTCTGAAAGCCTACAATTGACTTAATCATAATACATAATATCATCTGGCTAGCTTCGGCCACGACTTCACAGTCCACAACCATGAAACAGTCTGCTCCTGAGAACTCCCAGTCTCCAAATCTATAGAATACATGAATCACCATATCTGATCCCAACTCCACCGCCAGAATGTCTAACACCTCTCTCATACACGATCATCCCATGAGGCATACTTTTAAAATTCTTCTGTGCCACATAGCAAAATTTGAATACCAGAAGTCGATCAACCAGAAGAGTGCCACATTACCAGTGAAGTATCCATACATCAAAACATATTGCCCCTTCTGAAATATATACTCTCATCAAGTCATACCAAATAGTAATATTATTTACCTAGTCATCCGAATCCGTCCATGCCGCCTACGAATTTTTATGACCTTCCCTTCCAAAACAGAACTGTGATCCCGCTCACGTAAATCTCAATCCCACACAACACACCGCATATACCATGCCATCATATGAAAAATATGAGAACTTCATAGTCCACTCCGAGTCACAAGCAACTACATACTCAATTAGCCAAGGACCTTCCATTTGATTTCATCCAGGAGAAATTCACTATACACCACATGCTCCTCACGCCAGTAGGAAATATACTCCTCGAACCATGGTAAAAACCATTGAGAACTCTTTGAAGCCCATTGCACATAACCAAGCTATCAGAACCGAATCTCTCTAACTCAAACCAACCACGCAGGTCGCCAAAACCCAAGAGCATTGCCACAAAACACCTGTAGAAACTAGCCACATCATAAGTACCCAAAGAACCGCTTAAATCCATTACTGTGCTAATCCAACCTACTACCACGCTGACCTATTTCTCCAAGTCCCTTCCAAATTGCCTTCAAATTGATACTTCTCCTTGCTGGAACACCACGACCGTTAACCAAAATTCACCACACAAGAGACCTTAGTATAAAACCACAAAGCCCTAAGGCCCATAAGCCGCTGACTTCTCTCTTAAGCACCCCAAAGCACCACAACCGCGACACTCATTCTAAGGAGACCTTATGTGAACCTAAAACTGTTTCTTTCACCCTCTTGATGCTGAAATGCATAATCCACAACAGTATAAAAATGCCACAAGTCTCGACACCATCCCATGTAACTCTCAGTTTCTAGCTATATACAAATCTTGAAAATTCCAAATCGCTACATATAAATCTTGAATCCATCAGAACCATTTCGAGAGTCATCCACTCTACTCAAATCTCAATTAAACCGACCAAACAGACCGAACGACCTGTGCCCTATAAGCACACCAACACTCAAGGGAGTAACCTACACTCCTAAGCAACTGAGCAGATTCATACTCCATGTACACTACACCCTTCACGAATAACCACTCAATTATTTTATGATTCCCATATACCCATAGAGTGTAATACAACCTGTATCCCGAATTTCCTTTACTTGAGTCATCCTCAATCTCAACCCCGGCAGTCATAGCTGATTCACTAGTATACCTCAAATCGAAACCAATACAACACATAATCGTGCAATCAACTTGTCGATAGCAGACTCCCCCTGGCTCAAAGCCATAGATCAAAACACACAACTCACAATGCCCATACTCTATTACTTCCACAATACCGCAGTGAGATTCAACAAAATCCTTCCTGAGCTCCTGTAACGCAAACCATCTAATACTTCGCATTATCTGCAAATCTCGCATTCACCCTTGTAATAGTCAAGCCAACTTCCACAAGCGATCCAACTCAAATTGCAACATATATCATTCACTAGTAAAAGAGAACTCTCTATAAAACATCATAAGGACCACACAACCTCAGGACACCTCGCAGGAGATAATCCACCTGCTCTGCCTCAAACTGACATCTCTTTATACCCTTCTACAGTCACGACTACTACGCAATTACTTAATCTTCTTGATTCTGAACTCATCAACAAGACATGAGAATCTATTTCACTCCACAACTAAACAACATGAGAGATCCCCCAACATACCTATAACTCGAGACCATACGCCATATCAAGACAGAAATCAAACACCCAATAGTCCTTGCTACCTCTCAAGTAAACTCTTCTCGTCACATTCGAATAATCAGAACATATCTCGCAGTCACATCATACTCACCACATAGTCATCCAATCACAAATTCTACTAATAGGGATACCAACGGGTATATAAGTCCCAAAAGCACGTGCTTACTCAACTGAAATCTCCGTGCTCAGGCTACCGTCAAAACCCAGCCTCAAGTCCTCCAGACTGGCCTATCGTCAGCATGCCAAAATCATATCTCGCTCCTCAACCATGGAATCATAAGCCGTCGTTGCACAGCTGATACCGAGCGCTCATGTGTGCGCATACGAATGCGTGAAAGGAATTCAAAGGGTTATGCTTCAAGCTGAATCAATGTCGCACGATAAGGAGAGAAAGATGGAAAGTATATCCAAAATATCCTGTAGCCTCTCAAAGATAAGTATGGACGTCATCATACCGATCCGCAAGACTACTAGACACTTGCTCATAACTTATAGAACCTATGAACCTAGAGCTCTGATACCAACTTATCACGACCCCAAATCCACTAGTCGTGATGGCACCTAACCCAAACCGCTAGGTAAGCTAACTAGTAACTATCCAATTCCAATGATATTAACAAGACAAATAAACGATAGCAATTTACTGAATTTTATACATTTCCCAAGGACTGATAGTACAAATCATGCTTCTAAGAATAGAGTTTACAAATCTGAAATAAAATAAATACATCGTCTGTTTGAAAGGTACATAAACAGAGTTTTTATAGATCTAAAGCTACCACGAACAAGAGGCAGCTATAACCGGGATGCAGGTACATCTTTAATTCCGGCTCCCGTCAATCACAGCAACGTCAGCAGTCAATATCTGCACGCAAGGTGCAGAAGTATAGTATGAGTACAACCGACCCCATGTACTCAATAAGTAACAAACCTAACCTTAGGTTGAAAGTAGTGACGAGCTAACACAAAGGTCGGGTCCAACACTAATATTTCACAACAGTTCATAACAGTATATTATAAGTAACAAAAGAGGTATCTCGGAAATAAAATGCTCAGTTCGTTCACAGTTCCCAAAAAAATAGCCATTTCTTTTCAAGTATCTCAGTGAAAACCCAAATCTTTTAGTGAAAGCCAAATACGAGTAAGTTTAAAAACTATGATTTTTCCCAAAAATCCTTTCAACAATAAGTTAGATGTTTCATTTTCCTTTCAGATAGCAAGTGTAAGATGTCTCTCTAGGACCATATGTCAAAATGTATGAGAGCTCATAAATGACGTGATACTATACAGCATGAGGAAATATGCATCTCTATGCATGTATGTAAAGTGCGTATGCCAAATGCGATGCAAATCAATGATAAAGATCATATGCATACTCTTAGAGTATCAATTCACTCCGCCCTACCGGTCACTCAGCACTCGGCACTCGGCACTCGGCACTCACACTCAGCACTCGGCACTCGCACTTAGTAGGTAAATGCGCTTACTGGGGGTGTGCAAACTCCAGAAGGGCTCCTACAGCCCAAGTGCCATAATTCGCACGGACAACTCACGTGCTGCATGAAAAACTCTCATGCCATAATATCAATATCTGGAATCGCACGGACAACTCACGTGCTATAGTAAGCCAATCTGACCCGCAGCAGCATGTAGCCTGATCCCATAATCATCCTCACAATCACGTCCTCGGCCTCACTCAATCATCAATCTCTCCAGTCTCTCGGGCTCACAATGTTATGATACCATCCCGGAAACAATGATATGATGCATCAATAAATAACAACAGAGACTGAGATATGATATGCATGTGAATGCGTATTAGTGAGTATGTAATGTAATGAAAGCAGATTACTCAACAACAGAAATGACCTTAGTGGGTCCCAATAGGATAAGCATGTAGCCTAGACATGGTTTCTAGCATAATCACAGCTTGATAACTCTAGTACGTAGAGATTTCATGATTTCAGACAAGTTCAGGTAACTACATAGTACCACAAAAATAACGGAAATCACAATTCATACGGTGCACACCCACACGCCCGTCAGCTAGCATGTGCGTCACCTCAAAATCAAAGACATAACACGTATATTCAGGGTTCATACTCTCGGCTTAAAGATTAGAAGAGTTACTTACCTCGAACAAGCCAATACCAATGCCGAGCAAGCCAAACGATACTCCAAAGACACCATCCCGCATGTTCCGACCTCCGAACGGCCCGAAACTAACCAAAACAACTCAAGTACATCAAACAATACTAAAGGAACCAATCCTGATCGAAAAAGATCAAATCTTGAATCAAAAGCCCAAAACCAGCCAAAAGTCCAACCCGGGTCCGCACCTCAGAACCAAACAACATTTACAAAATCTAATAACTCATTCAATTATGAGTCCAACTATACTAGTTTCACTCAAATCCGACTCCAATCAATGTTCAAAACTGAAAAATTCACATTATGAAACTTTAGGCCAAAACCCCCAATTTCCTCTTTAAAATTCACAATCCAATTACCAAAAATGAAGATAGATTCATGAAATTTAACCAAAATCGAGTAGAGAATACTTACCCCAATTTATATGGTGAAAATTGCTTCAAGAATCGCCTCAATCCAAGCTCCATAGCTCCCAAATATGAAGAAAGAACTAAAACCCTCGATAATATAGCTTCAGCCCAGCGATTCCGTATTTGCGTACAATTCGTCGCATATACGACCACCGCTTTTGCGGTAAAACTTTGCTTCTGCGAAAACAGCCTGACCCTCTTTAAGCCGCTTCTGCAATCGCGCTTCTGCGCACTTGAACCACATCTGCGGTTGCGCAGGTGCATCCAAGCACCCGCACCTGCGATCCTCACGCCCAGCTCCCCTTCACGCTTCTGCGAATCCTCTGTCGCTTCTGCGACCATCGCACCTGCGCAAAACCAGCCGCAGGTGCGATCACACCATAACCAGTAGCCTTCAGCAATGCACTATGCAACGAAAGTGATCCGAACCTCTTCCGAAACTCATCTAAGCCACTCGGGACCCCGTCCGAATATATCAACAAGTCGAATAACATAACACGGACTTACTCGAGGACTCAAATCACATATAACAACATCAAAATGATGAATCACACCTCAACTCGAAATCAATGAACTTTAAAACTTTAAGGTTCCACAACCGATGCCGAAACCTATCAAATCACGTCCGATTGACCTCAAATTTTGCACACAAGTTACATTTGACATTACAGACCTGTCCTAACTTCCGAAATCGGAATCCGACCCCGATATCAAAAAGTCCACTCCGGTCAAACTTTCCAAAATTTCAACTTTCGCCATTTCGAGCCAAATTCAACCACGGACCTCCAAATCACAATCCGGATGGGCTCCTAAGTTCAAAATTACCCAACAGATCTAACAGAATCATCAAAATTCCAATCCAAAGTCATATGCTAAAAAGTCAAACTTGGTCAACTCTTTCAAATTTAAAGCTCCCTAGTTGAGAATCATTCTTCCAAATCAGTCCCGAATAACCTGAAAATCAAAACCGGCGATTCACACAAATCAAAATACATCATACGGACCTATTCACGCCCGTAAACTACCGAGCGAAGTGCAAATGCTCAAAACGACCGGTTGGGTCGTTACAATATTAGTTTTAAATGAGCATCCCTTTATATTAGGAATTGAATAAGGAATCAATTATTTCTCACCCATGTTCTCTTTCTCATGCGCTCTCTCTCTCTATATATATCTCTCCATCTCTCTATCTCTCCTTCTCTGTTCTTTTCCCAATTTTTCTTCCTTTAATATTCTCTACTTTTTATCTTTTCATGTTGCATATAGTTGTAGTGGAATTCATCAATGGATTTCAATCGTTTTACCATAGAGTTTTAACTTAGCAATTTCCTTTCATATTACACATTTGATATTCAAATTGAAATTATCAATCAATAAATTTTAAAGGTGTTTGACTCTCCACCATTGACAGCCATTAAAAAGCTTTGAAATTTTGAACTCGAATTTGGATTTTCAAAAACCATTATTTGTTTGGATTGAGTGTTATTATAAATAATTGAGAATATTGTTTGGTGAAGATTAGACTTGATTTTGGTTAAATTTCAGATTGAAACTCGAAGAAGAAGAACACGTGACATACAATATACTTACGAAATTATATTAAAGTTGTATTATAATTATGTGTAAATTGTATTTAAGTTGTATTCTGTTGTAGTTATATATATTTTTATTTGAATGTTGTATGAAAGTTAAAAAATAGTTGTATAGCGTAAGAATTATTGTATGAAATTTGTATTTAAGTTATAAATACTATATTTTTTTACATAAAGTTGTTGATATGTATCAAAATTGTATTAAGAGAAGAAGTTTTGATTGAAATTTCACAGAGGAAGAAGAACACACCACATACAAAATATATACAAATCTTTTACAAATACATACAGAAGACATATTATATAAATTTTGTATTTAAACTGTATGATGTTGTAGTTGTATTTAACTGGGTAAAAATGATGTATGAAAGTTATAAATAAGTTATAAATAAGTTGTATACGATTAATAATTTGTGTTAGGTTTGCATTCTAGTTTTGGGGCTTCTAGTATATACATTCTTCATCCTCTACAATGTGTCTCCCCCCTCACTGTGAGAGACGTGATATATATCTTCACAAGAAATGACTGTAGAGGACACATATGAAACTGTACAAATCATCCCCAACCAACTCTTAAAGCAATGAGATCATAAAATTAATTTAAAGTGCGAGTAGGATGGGCACTGAATCCAAATTGTCTGCTCACGTCTGGTAATTAGCTTATTTATGCATTGACTCCCTCAAACTATTGTATATGGAGAGAGATGGCAGAGAATAGGAAAAGATGAGAGGAGAGAAAAAAGGAAAAAAAGGTGTAACTGAATACCCTAATTTAAGGCACTAATAATGAATTTGAATATGGAGAGAGGCGGCAGTGAATAGGGAAAGAAGGAGGAGAGAAAAAGGAAAAATGTGTAACTGAATCTCCTAATTTAAGGCACTGATAATGGATTGTACATAATTTATAAGTAATCCTTGTTTAGGACGGGTAATATATAAAATTAAGATAATTTTGATAAATAAGTTTCAAATATTTTATAGGAAGGAAAAAATGTCTTGTTTTATTAATTACTTATGGGAAAAGGGCTAAGTTTGCCTTTAAATTTTGCGGAATGATCCAAATTTATCCTCATGTAATAGGTGATGTTAAATCTATCTTTATCGTTACAAAAGCGAGCCAGATTTAGCCACTAACAACATAAACTTCTCAAAAACATAACTTGATAGACCTATCACAAAAAGAACACACAAATTATCCACTCAAACAATCTCTCTCACACAAAATCTGTCCATTCAAATGATTTCTCTCACTGTTTCATCTTTACCATTTTCTTGTCAGCATTTTACCTCCGTCAAAAGAGCACCGGTCCTTAACCGTTATAACCCCCACCTTGATCGCCACAATATTTAATGCAAATGATTTATGAGCTGAATTTCATGTAACTTAGTTTATTTTAGCATTAGGAGGTCAATGTGGAGCTCAGACAATCTTATCCGGGATTTGAGAAAGATAGGTAATTGAATTGCGTCTATGGAGTTTCGACAAATGTTAGAATTCAATTTGGTAGTGTAATTGATTGTTATTTGAGCTTCATTTTAACTGATTTGAGGTCTAAGGGTGGTTACTTTGAGCTTGGGATAGAGAATTGGCCTTTGGAGGTTGAGTGTTAAAAAAGACAGTAATTTCGCCGCTAGAGCAGTAATTATGCTCTTCAAAGTTCATGGACAAATCTGAACCACTTCTTATGGTTCAAGGGCAAATTTAATACTCTGTCCGTTCTAATTTATGTGAACCTGTTTGACTGGGCACGGAGTTTAAAAAAAATGAACATTTTTGAAATTTATGGTCCCAAACAAGTCAAAAAGGGGGTCCAGAGTATTTGTGTTGCTATAAAAGTTTCTCGTTAAGGGTATAATTGAAAGTTTAAGCTAAATTATTTCCAAATTTAGAAAGAAATCCTTCTTTTTGGAACGGACCAAAAAGGAAATAGATTCACTCTTGTTTTCCGGATAAAAAAAAGGCTCACGTCGGGGAAAGCTTCTATGCTAGTCAAAAAGGACAAATCTAGCACGTTTCAATAACAATAGGGGTAAATCTGACTCCAATTATTAGCAGAGGGTAATCCGAATGATTTCACAAAGTTTATGGGCAAATTCGATTATTTTCTCATCACTTAATTACAATCCCCTTTTATTTTGAAGCACAAATTTTACCCCATCTAGGAACAGCTCCAAGATTGAACTCTTGTAACGTGTTGGTCACTGATATCAAGATGAGACTTTAAATGCACTTCTGTATAAGTAAGACGAAATCTCTTCTCCTCTTTTATTTTCATCCTGAATCATTTTTCTGCTCTTGTAAGCGTGGTCTTGAACTTAACGCCATTTGGAATGTCGATTGCTCAATAAGCAGCTCTTAAACCTAATAAGACTAAAAATGTAGATTTATATATTATCTATATTAGAAGTAAAAAAAAAAGGAAAAAGAAAAGCATTTGGGATTACCAAATTACCAAAACTAATGAAAGAAAACGTAATAACTGAAACTCAAAAAGGTTTTCTTATTTAGTAAATCTATCCATCCATGGTTTCACCTTCCGTGGTGGTGCAATGTTGCGTATTGACTCGTACCTGAATACAGATCCAGGTTTAAAGTTTATGAATTCCTATATTGACATCAAATTAATATATAATAATAATTTGGTTCCCAAATATTTATAAATATTTAAGAGATTCCTTAATACACATACAAGGTCTGCGCAAAAACTATTAGGTTCATGTAAACCCGTAGTCTATTAGCTAGATTCGCCCGTGTCCCTATCTTGTTTATATCAATAACAAAATAGAACTAGTACGATGGAGGGGACATAAACCGCAACCTCCAAAGTCCATAAGCTGGTACACTAATTAACTATTAGTAGCTTACTAAAGGTTGTTAATTAGACTCTAGGACCTGAGATGAAAGTTTAGACTAGCTAACTACCAAAATTTTAAGATGAGGGGACTCTCCAAATTTACAGTTGATTGCCCCTAGAAGTAAATTGACAAGGTGGGTTGCTCTGATGGTAAGCATTCTCCACTTCCAACCAAGAGGTTGTGAGTTCGAGTCACCCCAAGAGCAAGGTGGGGAGTTCTTGGAGGGAAGGATGCCAATGGTCATTTGGAAACAGCTTCTCTACCCCAGGGTAGGGGTAAGGTCTGCGTACACACTACCCTCCCCAGACCCCACTAGTGGGATTAAACTGGGCTGTTGTTGTTGTTGTTGCCCCTAGAAGTAAAATTAAATAAGAGAGACTCTCCCCTTAGTTTGTAACTTGAACTAAATATTTTCCATTTTAAAAGTTTATATACGATCTAAATCTATTAACAAGTATTTCCTATCTACTTTTCAATTTGAAACTCTATTCATGTGATTCACGTTATATTTTACCCATCAAACCCATTGAATACGTATTGTTGGCAAATTAAATTGGAAAATATATTATAAAATGCCAATGACACCAATTCCAGATAGGGATGAATACTTGCGTGAAAGGTCTACCAATGAAACACTCAAAAGAAATTAATTTGAATTTTCCAATTCTATATTTTCAAGGTCAAAGCTTTTATTGGGAAAATTTGTGCAACACAAATCCACACTCAAACTCTATTGGCCATTTCGTGCCCCACGCATCTCTTATTTAGACCATATACCAATTTACCCATCTGATTGCTTCCATAAGGACCCCTTTTCTTCTCTCCAATAAATTAAAGCTTTTGTCGTTGTTATTGGAGAAAGAAAAATAGCAGTAACCACAAAACTTCCAGCTCCCAACTCACAACCACAACTTAACAGGAAATATTTATTTGGGTTATAAACATCTAGTATATGGTCCGCTTGCCATTTTGAACACTCGACCATAAGTTCCTTCAACATGTCTTCCATTCTACCTCAAAACCATGCCATTACATCCTCACAACGAGTCCTTTCAGGGACATATGATAAAATTGGAACGATACAGAGAAGATCCTCACAACAATTCAGGAGCAATATTTCTCGCCAATTTCCCTTATTTGCACGAGTCTATTGTGTCTCTTCCTCCACCACCACCAAAACACCGCCCCTCACAGAGCCATTACTCCTTCAGCCACAACCGGCGAATTATGAGCCACCCACTCCCATCATAAAATCCGAGACTAGTACTACAGTCACTAGTAGTACAAGAAGTGTACTCAATGACCCAAGTTTACAATCCACATGGGCTCATCGAGCATGGATGGCGAGTGGGTGCACCACCGTGCTAATATCTTTAGCCAAGTCTGCAACAGGGGCAATGGATTCACACACATGGGTCGCCCCCATTATAGCAGGCTGCATTGGCTACGTGCTATCCGACTTAGCTTCTGGAATTTACCACTGGGGAATTGACAATTACGGTAGTGCCAAAACTCCAGTATTCGGAAGCCAAATTGACGCATTCCAGGGCCACCATAAATGGCCCTGGACTATAACCAGGCGTGAATTCGCTAACAATCTGCACGCCCTCGCTCGTGCAGTGACTTTCACTGTACTTCCAATTGACCTTCTTTGCAATGATTCAGTGGTTCTTGGCTTTGTTGGTGTATTTTCTGGTTGCATTATGTTTAGTCAGCAGTTTCATTCTTGGGCTCATGGCACAAAAAGTAAACTTCCTCCTCTAGTGGTTGCACTTCAAGATGCTGGAATACTTGTGTCAAGATCACAACACGCCGCGCACCATCGCCCACCTTATAACAACAATTACTGTATTGTGAGTGGAGCTTGGAATGAGTATTTGGATAGATCTAAGGTTTTTGAGTTACTGGAGATGATTTTCTTCTTTAAATTCGGAGTGCGACCGCGGTCCTGGAGTGAGCCTAATTCAGAATGGACTGAAGAGACTGAGACACAATCTCTGCCTGCTTCTAATTGAATTCAATTGTCTCTATTGATGCTTGCTTTATTTTTCATTTACGGTCTGTGTACAAGAATGGTACAGGATTATATTGTTGTTTTTAAAATTTATTGTACAGGCTGTGATGAGCTATATCAGTTAATATTACATTTTCAATTGAAAATTCATAAATATTTTCGGAGTAGTCGATTGGTGTACTTTACTTTTCTTTTTTCCTTTTTTCAATTAGTATTGGAAATTTGGAATGACGTAGATCTAAAACAGATTGAATTTAGCAAATACATATACTCAGACGCTGAGAAACCAACAAACTGAGACGTAATTAGTTGATTGATAATAGTATGTAATAGTTGTTGGAATTATTAACAAATAATAATGCAAAGTCAAAAGATTTATTTGTGGTCCCTTTTCTTATTAATTGTCTTTTATTAAAGACAAAGTTATCGGTTGGAAAGTTTATTTCTTCTCTGTATGTTAAATTATCTTTGTTGGGCTTGTAAAAAACTAGTAAAAGGGAGTGGTCTTGCGCACATGAGAAATTGGTCCTGAAGACAAAAGAGGTCGATTTGCTCCCTGTGCGCGCAAGAGATATACATGAGGCCTAATCCAAATCTGATTTTGCTAAAAATTAATTGCTACGTATTTGAATTCTATAACAACTCTTTTATTTTATAACCCCCCAACTAAATTCTCCTTCTTATAACAACTCTAGCATACCTATATAAGGAGTTGTTTTGTGACATGAATGCGCAAGCATGTATCTGAACTTTCTGTCTTACAGTCCGTGTCATAATAAAATAGAAGCAGATTCAAAATTTAAATTTTAGAGTGGTCAAAAAACTTAATATCTCTTATTTCGGTACTTAGAAAAACTATGACTAATCAGGAAAGCAATATGCAAAAGCAGACGACGGAGAACCACAAAGATAGCCGGATGCCTAGAGTTTACGACAAGGAGTGTCTGAAGTCTCTTGAGAAAGAACAAAGACTAAAGGTGTGTTTGGTATGACGTAAAATATTTTTCGGAAAATATTTTCCCATTTTTCACTATTTGGTTGCACAAAATAGTTTAAAAAATATTTTCCTAGATATCACATTTTCCTGAAATTGAAGTAAAAAAATGACTTCCCTAGAAAAAGTTAGGAAACTATTTTTCAAAAACTCCACCTACCCTAATATCTAAACCCCCCCC
>AWOL01S0047819.1:147181-159167 GCA_000715115.1 Nicotiana otophora
CCCCACCCCCACCCCCCGCAAAAAAAATATTTTACACTTTTTTTTTAATTTTCGATTTTCTGTTTTCTGTTTTCTGGTTTTTTTTGTTCCCCTTATTTTTCAGTCTACAGGCTCGAAATTTTACGAGTTCCAAAGTTATGAGTTCGAAGGTTTATGTATTTGAAAATTTGCGGATTTAAAAATTATAGAGTTTACGGGTTCGAAAGTTTAGCGGTTCAGAAGTTTATGAAATTTGTGGGTTCAGAAGGTTGTTGGTTCGAAAGTTTATGGCTTCATATTTATTATATCTAGATTATCATTTATGTGTACTCTTGAGAAGTTATTTTCCTTAATTTGTGTACCAAACACCAAAAAATGAGTAAGATTACTACTTGTTTTTCAAGAAAATATTTTCCACGGAAAATATTTTCCGTTATACCAAACACACCCTAAGTACTATTATTAATATTTTTTCACACACATCTATATTTTAAAATACTAGGTTCAACTGAACTCATCTATCAAAGAGAACTTCCGCCTCTATAAGTAACTATAAGGGTGTATAAACTATATAATACTTGAACATGATAATTTGAAGGGATGGATTATACAAACAGGAACCCAAATTACACCTCACAACCACTACCTAATATATACCTGGAATAAGCGACTCATTAATAGAGTGTTGCATCAGTAGTGAATAAGCACGTCATTTGAAGATTCTGACTATTCCGTAGCAAAATTAAAAAAATTGGTTGCTTAATTACATAGTTACAACAATGAGAACATTCTACTCGTGCAAGTTGAGAATTGGAAATCATACATCTTTTCTCTCCAATCCTATTCTTCATCTAAATTAACTAATTGAAAGGATAGAAGCTGCGAATTAATCACCAAAAAGTTTTAAAAAAATAGAAACCTTGTACTTTAGCAGGCCAACTTTCAGGCTGGGAATAGGGAGCAATCCATATTGATTCTTCCATCGAAGACCCAAAAAATAATTTAGCTGCGAATGTGTTATGTGAATCTGCAGTGCCCTCAAACTTGAGGAAGAATTTTGGAAATTAAAATCAAGAATCCAATGGATACAAGAGGGGATGCTAACACAAAAATTTTCCACCTTACAACCATGCAAAGGAGGAGGAAGAATAGGATTTTTAGTCTCAGGGATGATGTAGGAAATTGATTCCACAACCACAAAGAATTAAACTCCATCATCACGGATTTTTACAAAAATCTATACACCACGGAGCACACTATTTCCTATAAAAACAATCTATATATGACCGCGCATGCTACTCTTAGCCTTCATGATCATGAACTCTTCATCAGAGAGCCCTCAGAAAGTGAAATTAAGGAAGCCTTATTTTCTTTTAAGCCTTTAAGAGCACCAGGCCCACACCTTCTTCTACCAAAAAATATGGAGAGAAGCAAATAACCTCCTAATTAGCTTCTGCAAAGATTCCTTTAAGAAAAAAAAAAATGACCTGAAAATATGAACAGTACCTTCATATGTTTAATTCCTAAAAACCAAAATGCAGAATCCTTGAAGCAATTTAGGCCCATTAGCCTTTGTAACACTCCCTATAAAGTTGTTACTAAAATTATTGTTAGTAGAATCAAGCCTCTTCTTAATAAAATCATCCATCCGACCCAAATCAATTTCATAAAAGAAAGAAAGGCTTCAGATAATGCCACAATAGTTCATAAAGTTCTGAATTTTTTTAACAATACTAAGGGAAAAAAAAGGAGAAAATCATGGTAAAAGTTGATTTAGAAAATACTTTTGACAAGCTAGAATGGTCCTTTGTTAGATTCTCCCTAATATCTCTAAACTTTCATAAGGACTTGATTGATCTCATAATGTCCTGCATATCTTCCACCTCTACCTCTATTCTCATTAATGGATCAAAAACTGATATTTTCAATCCAATTAGGAGTATTAGGCAAGGAGACCCCTTGTCTCTAGGGGCGGATTTAGGGGACGGAAGGGGGTTCACCTGAACCCCCTTTGCCGAAAAATTACACTGTATATATAAGGCAAAATTTATTTTTTACCTCTATATATTACGTTTTGAATCCTCTTGACACATCTTAAAAGTGTAGCTTAGTGGTCAAGGGGGTTCAAAACCTTTGTAAGGTCATAGGCTCAATTCCCACTAGCTACAATCTTTTTTAACTTTTTTCTTTTTGAATCCCCTTCGCGGAGATCCTGCCTCCGCCAATGCTTGTCTTCCTATATATTTATAATATGTATGAAAATGTTATCTAGACTTAGTAACTATGAGGTAGACTGCTATAGATGAGACCCAATAGTCTTATAAAAAAATGACCCCAACTGTCTCATTTATTCTTTGCTGACGACCTCATTCTTGTGATGGAGGCCAATCAGAAAAGCTGTGATTCCCTCATGGATACTCTCAACAAGTTCTGCACCTTTTCTGGCCAATCCATTAATTTTAACAAATCCAGGGTAATCTTCTAAAAAAAATACACCGCCTAATAAACAAGATTTGTTTAGCAATTGTCTTGACATCAAAAGTTCGACTACCTTAGGAAAATACCTAGGGTTCCCTATGACAAATTCAAGACTCTACAAAAAAAGATTTCCAATATATTATAGACAAGCTAAACAGTAGGCTTAAGGGTTGGAAAACTTATTTCCTAAACCTAGCGGGAAGAACTACTCTCATTAAAGCCTCCCTCGCAGTTATCCCCAACCATACTATGCAAATTTTTAGTTTTCCTAAAGCCTCCCTAAATAAGATTGACTTTATCCAACGGAACTTCTTATGGGGTAGTACGGAGGAGAAAAGGAAATGTCAACTTCTAAGTTGGAATAAAATCACCAAGCCAAAAAATAAGGGGGTTTTAGGCCTATATAAAACCCACTGGAAGAATGATGACTTCAATGCTAGCATGGCATAGAGATACTATAGCAATAAGGAGGCCCTATGGGTTCAAGTGTTGCACAATAAGTATGGTAGTAGAGTCAATACGAACAACATGATTAATCCTAGTTAATCTACATCTCATATATGAAAACATATCTGTAAAAGGGCTTACGTTTGCGAGAAAGGTACCAAATGGCTCATAGAAATTGGCGCAAATATTAACCTTTGGGATAACCAATGAATTAATCACGTGGCACCCTAAGACAATTTATCCAGGGGCCCCTTAATAAAGAAGAATTAGACATGAACGTAATATCAATTATAGAGAATGGGCACTTCAATCTATCAAAATTATCTTTCGAACTCCCGGAAAATGTCAACAGAAAAATTCATTGTACTTATATCAAACAATTTCAATCAAGTATGGACAAAATTATCTGGAATTCTCCTGGCCATAACTCCTTCTCCATCAAGGCTGCCTATGCTGTTATCTCAAACCTAGACAACACTGATATGGATAATAATCTAGATTACACTTGGATTTGGAAATGTAATACCCTTAACAAATTAAAATATTTTATGTGGTTTCTTGTCCTAAACAGACTCCCAATTGTCGCTCTTTTGTCAAAACGCAATATCTGCCCTATTGACATGTGCAATATTTGTGGATTGAAAAAAGAAGACACCAAGCATATCCTATTCAGATGTACTTATTCAAAGGTAATATGGGAGCAATTTCACATAAAAGCATAACTATCCACAACAGTTGGACAATGAGCTCACCGTCTTTAACTGGCTGAAATATCAACTGAAATAAAAAATGGGCTTCAACCAATACATCAGTTGACCAGTTTTTTTTTACCTTTCCTTCTTTGGTATATCTGGACCACCAGAAATGGAAGGATCTTTCAAGGAAACAACTCATATCCTAACATTAGCCATATAATAAGTAGTGCCTAGGAATTCTTTTTTATAGGCAAATGGGCCCCTACTAATATACCAAATAAGACTATACATATCAAATGGGAACCCCTTATCGAGGGGTATTTCAAATTAAATATCGATGGCTCATGCATGAGAAATCCGGTAGAGGAGGAATAGGAGGAATATTTAGGGATAACAATGGAAATTGGATACTAGGATTTAATATGGGATTCGCTCATACCACAAACATCCACATGAAAACCATGTCCCTCCTACATGGGTTAAAACTAGCCATCCAAAAAAGACTAACTCATCTAATCATCGAAACGGACTGCCAGGAACTCATCAATATGCTAACAAATGATAATTGTCTTTTATCAAAATATTATTGATGATTGCAGGTTCCTATTGACTGAGGCGGGAACATCACTTTTGAAGCATGCATTCAGAGAAGCTAATGGAGTAGCGGATAAATTAGCCAAGAATTGTAACAACTCGGCCGGTCGTTTTGAGTATTATAATCTTATTCCTTCATTTACTGCTTAATTTATGCTTTACAATTATTTTATGACTTACCGAGTTAGTTGGTTCGGGTCCGGAAGGATTTCAGAGTGAAATGAGACACCTAGTCTCTTAATTGAAAACTTAAGTTGGAAAAATTGACCGGATATTGACTTATGTGTAAACAACCTTGAAATTTAATTCTGATGATTCCAATAGCTCCGTATGGTAATTTTGGACTTAGGAGCGTGTCCGGAAAAGTATTTGGAAGTCCGTAGTGGAATTCGGCTTGAAATGGCGAAAGTTGAATTTTTGAGAATTTTGACCGGGGGGTTGACTTTTTTTTATCGGGGTCAGAATTCGATTCTGAAAATTGGAATACCTCCGTTATGTCATTTATATCTTGTGTGCAAAATTTGAGGTCAATTAGACGTGATTTGATAGGTTTCGGCGTCGTTTGTCGAAATTTAAAATTTTAAAGTTCATTAGGCCTGAATTGGGGTATGCTTCGTGATTTTAGTGTTGTTTGATGTGATTTGAGGTTTAGACTAAGTTTGTATCATGTTTTAGGACTTGTTGATATATTTGGTTGAGGTCTCGGGGGCCTCAGATGAGTTTCGGACGGCTAACGAATTGAAATTTGGACTTGGTAGACTGCTAAAAATGCTGGTTTTCTGTCACTGGTTTCCTTCTATGCGATCGCGTGAGAATGTCCGCGATCGCATAGGCTTGTTTGGGCAGAGGTAAGATTTGTTCTATGCGATCGCGTGAAGGCACTCGCGATCGCGTAGGCTTGTGTAGGCAGTGTTGATTTTTGTTCTTCGCGATCGCGTATGTTGGGCCAGTCTGTGCTACGCGAACGCGTGGGAAATGTCGCGTTCGCATAGGGGAACTTGAGAGGAAGCTGGGCCACGCGTTTGCTCTATGCGATCGCGTGAAGAGGGCTGCGATCGCATAAAGCTGAGATCCTGTGCATCGCGATTGCGTAGGATCTTTTCTGGGCAGTGAAAAATTATGTTTCGCGATCGCGTATGTTTGTCCGCGATCGTGTAGAGCAAATGACTGGGCACATAATTTAAGTTCTGAAAATGGGACTCCATGTTTACCTATTTAGAGTTCGGATAAAGGTAATTTTTGGGATATTTTCAGATAAAACAACGGGGTAAGTGTTCTTAACTCAATATTGGTTAAATTACCCGAATCGATGGTTGTTTTTAACATTTAATGGGTGAATTAAGTTGGAAAATTTAGAAAACCCTCTTGGTTTAATTTGAAGATTTGAGGGTCGAGTTGAGGTCGAATTTTGGTAAAATTAGTATGGTTAGACTCGTGGTTAAATGAGCTTTCGGATTTTATAACTTTTCTCGGGTTCCGAGACGTGGGTCCCACGGGCGAGTTTTGAGCTAATTTTTGGATTTTGTTGGAAAATTAGTAATTTCTTATAGAATTAATTTCAATAAATTTTATTGACTGAATCGAATTATTTGTGGCTAGATTCGAGGTGTTTGGAGGCCAACTCATGAGGAAAAGATATTGCAGAATAAAGAATTACACGGCTTGAGGTAAGTAACAGTTTTAAAATTTGATCTTGAGGGTATGAAACCTCGGATTATGTATTATGTGATTGGTTTTGAAGTGACGCGCATGCTAGGTGACAGGCGTGTAGGCGTGCACCGTAGGAATTGTGACTTGGTCAAATTTCATGGAACTATGTAGTTGAATTATCTGTTGATATCCGCACATTCTCTACGTGTTAGAGAAAATTGAGCTGAGACTCGTATTAAAAATCACGCTTAGACATATGTTGTTATTATTGGTACCTACTGGGGTCATTTCTGCGGTTGAATTATATGTTCAAATTGTAATTTCACACTCAGCCATGTTCATTCATTTCATATCATATCTGAGCCTCTATTGCTATTTATTGATGCATCATATTATAATTTTGGGGCTGATTTTCATGTCATCTTGAGCCCGAGAGACTCGAGAGGTTGATGACTGAGTGAGGTCGAGGGCCTAATTGTGAGGATATTTATGGAATCGTGCTACACGCCGCAGCATGTTTCATTGTTATATGCCATGATTGGCTTGATATAGCGCTTGGGATGAAGGAGCCCCTCCGGAGTCTGTACATACCGTGAGCGCAGGTACCTACTGAGTGCGAGTGTCGAGTGATGAGTGACTGTGAGGTTGGAGTGAATGAGAGGACTGAGTGACTGTTACTCTGAGAGGATGCATTAATTTCATTATTTGTTGCATTTCAGCTATCATATATCACTATTTTAGAAATTTCGTAAGAATATTATTTTATGTTTCAGCCAAATTTGATATGAAATTTCTGTGAAATTTTAAATGTTGAATTTGAGAGCATGCCTACCCTTTTATGTTGGAAAGTACTATATTTGGACTTATATGAGAAACTCGTCACTACTTTCAGTTTCTTATTTATTATTGTTACTTACTGAGTTGGTTGTACTCATACTACACCCTGTACTTCGTGTGTAGATCCAGGTGATCCCGGACACATTGGGTGTTGATTCTTTCACACAGTTAATTTTTTGGAGATTCAGAGATAGCTGCTATATTTTGTAGACTTTGTCTCTCCTTCTCTATCCTTTTGTTTATTGTATTTAGTCTCTGACTATTATAGACCGGGTTTCCCAGACTTGTAATGTATAGATGCTCATGTACTCAGTGACACCGGATTTTGGGAGTGTATTTATATCATTATGTGTGGAGTTTTCTATTAAATTTAATTATTATATTTTCCGCATTTAAAGGAAATTATGGTTTATTGAGGTTGTCGGCTTGACTAGTATTAAGATAGGTGCCATCACGACAGGTGTGATTTTGGGTCGTGACAAGTTGTTATCAGAGCCTAGGTTACATAGGTCTCACGAGTCATGTATAGGTTTAGTAGAGTCTTGCAGATCGGTACAGAGACGTCTGTACTTATCTTTGAGAGTGTCACGCCCCAACCTCGGGGAGCGCGACCGACGCTCAACCGAGTGAACCCGGTCGAGCAAGCCTACTAAACCTTTCCTACCCGACTCATTCATAATCCAAAAAGGGATCGCATCACCATTTGTAAAACAGGGGAGCTCAGTTATATAAATATATAAACGTTGGTAGTTCATTTTTCCTTATATACATTATGCCATAGTTGAGTTTCTAAAATACAACTCGACCCAACGACCACCCCAACATACATACATACATGACCCACATAAACATCTACGGAGCCTCTAAGAGTACAAAAGAGCAACATGACAATGCCGGCAACAAGGCCCCGACTATACCTCAAAATATGAAAACTTATACAAAAGAAGGACTACATGACCCCTGGGAGAAATGGGGCTCACCAAGACTTTTGTGAGGAGAGAAAGAGAGCACCACTATCTGCGATCGACACTATTTGCGATGGAACCACCTACATTCATTCAAAGATGTAGCGCCCCCGGCAAAAGGGACGTTAGTATTGTCGAATAGTACTAGTATGTAAGGCAAACACTAATCTTAGTAGAATGAACAGTGAAACAAAGAGAAGTCAGTCATAATAATTAATAAGTACTTCATAGAAATACAAAGAAACACCAAGTAAGTATCACATAGTTTCTAATTCAATCTTTCCATCTTTTTAGATTAATAATCTTTAGTGCCAAAGCCATAACTCACAATGCCACCGTATTTTTACACGGAGTCCGGTCTTGGCCCGATCGGCTAAGCCATCTCAAGTGAGACATATCCATATCCACCATGTAAATCAATAATTCCAACACAAATGCCACCATGTGTACAGCATGGCGTCCGATCTCGGCCCGATCGGCTAAGCCATCTCAAGTGAGACATATCCATATCCACCATGTAAATCAATAATTCCAACACAAATGCCACCATGTGTACAGCATGGCGTCCGATCTCGGCCCGATCGGCTAAGCCATCTCAAGTGAGACATATCCATATCCACCATGTAAATCAATAATTCCAACACAAATGCCACCATGTGTACAGCATGGCGTCCGATCTCGGCCCGATCGGCTAAGCCAATCAATAATTCACTCAATTTACATTTCTTTCCCATCTTTCGTTACATGGAACAAACAACCTTATTTATTAAGTAGTTCTTGGCACTTGGGAATATTTTACAATTCAAGTCTTTTCCTTTTTTTTTGTTCAAACAACATCATCATTCATGTCGATAAGTACCATCACATAAGGCATTTCACACATAAGGGAAGGAGCTTGCAAAATCATAATTATGTTCTCAAATAGCATGATGACATGGTAACCATCTAAAATAATTAGGGAACATAAATCTTTCAATCCAACACACAATCGGACGTGATTTGATAGGTTTCGGCGTTCTTTGTAGAAATTTGAAATTTCAAAGTTTATTATGCCTGAATTGGAGTATGATTCGCGGTTTTAGCATTGTTGGATGTGATTTGAGATTTTGACTAAGTTAGTATCATGTTTTAGGACTTGTTGGTATATTTGGTTGAGGTCTCGGGGGCCTTAGATGAGTTTCAGACGGCTAACAGATCGAAATTTGGACTTGGTAGACTGCTGAAAATGCTGGTTTTCTGTCACTGTTTCCTTCTATGCGATCGCGTAAGAATGTCCGCGATAGCATAGGCTTGTTTGGGCAGAGGTGAGATTTGTTCTATGTGATCGCGTGAAGGCACCCGCGATCACGTAGTCTTGTTGAGGCTGTGTTGATTTTTGTTCTTCGATCGCGTGAGGTCAACCGCGATCGCGTAGGTTGGGCCAGTCTGTGCTATGCGAACGCGTGGGAAATGCCGCGTTCGCATATGGGAACTTGAGAGAAAGCTGGGCCACGCGTTTGCTCTATGTGATCACGTGAAGAACTCTGCGATAGCTTAGAGCTGGGATCATGTGCATCGCGATCGCGTAGGGTCTTTTCTGGGCAGTGGAAAATTGTGCTTCGCAATCGCGTATGTTTGTCCGTGATCGCGTAGAGCAAATGACTGGGTAGAGAATTTAAGTTCTGAATTTACCAATTTGGAGCTCGGATAAAGGCAATTTTTGGGAGATTTTCAGAAAAAATAACGGGGTAAGTATTCTTAACTCAATATTGGTTAAATTACCCAAATCCATGGTTGTTTTTAACATTTAATGGGTGAATTAAGTTGAAAAATTTAGAAAACCCTCTTGGTTTAATTTGAAGATTTGAGGGTCGAGTTGAGGTCAGATTTTGGTAAAATTGGTATGGTTAGACTCGTGGTTGAATGGGCTTTCGGACTTTGTAACTTTTGTCGGATTCCAAGACATGGGCCCCACGGGCGATTTTTGAGCTAAATTTTTGATTTTATTAGGAAATTAGTAATTTCTTATGGAATTAATTCTAATAAATTTTAATGACTGAATCGAATTATTTGTGGCTAGATTCGAGGCATTTGGAGGCCAATTCACGAGAAAAAGACATTGCAGAATAAAGAATTACACGGCTTGAGATAAGTAACAGTTTTAAATTTGGTTCTGAGGGTATGAAACCTCGGATTATGTGTTATGTGATTGGTTTTGAGGTGACACACATGCTAGGTGACGGGCGTGTGAGCGTGCATCGTATAAATTGTGACTTGGTCAAATTTTATGGAACTATGTAATTGAATTATCTGTTGATATCCGTACATTATCTACGTGTTAGGGAAAATTGAGCTGCGACTCGTATTAATAATCATGCTTACACATATGTTGTTTATTTTTGTAACCTACTGGGTCATTTTTGCGGTTGAATTATATGTTCAAATTGTAATTTCACACTCAGTCATGTTCATTCATTTCATATCATATCTCAGTCACTATTGCTATTTATTGATGCATCATATTATCATTTTTGGACTGATTTTCATGCCATCTTTAGCCCGAGAGACTGGAGAGGTTGATGATTGAGTGAGGCCGAGGGCCTAATTGTGAGGATATTTATGGAATCGGGCTGCACACCGCAGCACATTTCATTGTTATATGCCATGATTGGCTTGATATAGCGCTTGGGTTGAAGGAGCCCCTCCGGAGTTTGTATACACCGTGGGCGCAGGTACCTACTGAGTGCGAGTGCCGAGTGCAAGTGTCGAGTGATGAGTGACTGTAAGGAAATAGTGACTGTGAGGAAAGAGTGACTGTGAGGTTAGAGTCAATGGGGGGACTGAGTGATTGTTACTCTGAGAGGATGCATTGATTTCATTATTTGCTTCATTTCAGCTGTCATATATCACTATTTTAGAAATTTCGTAAAAATATTATTTTATGTTTCAGTCAAATTTGATATGAAATTTCTGTGAAATTTTAAATGTTGAATTTGAGAGCATGCCTACCCTTTCATGTTGGAAAGTACTGTATTTGGACTTAGCTGAGAAGCTCGTCACTACTTTCAATTCCTTATTTATTATTATTACTTTCTGAGTTGGTTGTACTCATACTACACCATGCACTTCGTGTGCAGATCCAGGTGATCCTGGTCACAGTAGGTGTTGATTCTTTCACACTGCTGATTTTCCGGAGATTTAAAGATAGCTGCTATATTTCGCAGACCTTGTATCTCCTTCCCTATCCTTTTGTTTATTGTATTTGGTCTCGGATTATTATAGACCGGGTTTCCCAGACTTATAATATATAGATGCTGGTTCGGTCAAGGTGACCTACGTCCACAAGCGGAGAGAAGCAATTTCACTATACCAACAAGAGTACAAAAAAGAGTACAAAATTAGACTAAATACTCTAATTAATCCCAAATACCCCAAGAGAATAATCTCACAAGATCACTCCAAAGAAAGGGTTCACACAAGTGTTTTTCAACACTCACTTTCTTACAAAATACTCTATAATGAAATAAATGAGGAGAAAGAAAGACAAGAGTGAAAAGCTCTTTAATTGGTGTGTTTACAAATGAGGAGAAACTCCTCTATTTATAGCAAGAAATCCTTGACCTAATAATGGATATTATATCATGGCAAATGTCATGATCCACAAATTTGTTATAATAGATATTATGTCATGACAAATGTGTGAACCACAAATTTATTATAATGGATATTATATCATGGCAAATGTCATGAAAATTTGGTCATATTACAAATCTCCACCTTGGTCTAATTTCGGCTTATATATAGATTTTCAGAGAAAATAACGGGGTAAGTGTTCTTAACTCAATATTGGTTAAATTACCCGAATCCATCACTATTTTTATCATTTAATTGGTGAATTGAGTTGGAAAATGTTTGAAAACCCTCTTGGATAGATTTGAGGATTTGAGGCCCGAATTGTTATAGGAATTTAATGATTTTGGTATGGGTAGACTCGTGGTTGAGTGGGTGTTCATATTTCGTAACTTTCGCCGGATTCCGAGACGTGGGTCTCACTGATGAATTTTTAATTAATTTTGAAATTTTTATTGAAAATGTAGTCTTTTCTTATAGAATTGATTCGTATAATTTTTAGTAATTGTATCGAATTATTTTTGGCTAGATTCGAGCCAGACGGAGTTAGATAATCGTGAAAAAGGCCCTCTAATGGATTAAATTGGAGCAAGACGAGGTAAGTCTCTTGTCTAATCTTGTGAGGGAAAAATTACCTCATGGGTGATTAAAATTAAAAAATTATTGCTGATTGTGGGGGCTACGTATGCACGAGGTGACGAGAGTCCGTGCGTAGCTACTATTAATGCTAAA
>AWOL01S0047821.1:3355-14418 GCA_000715115.1 Nicotiana otophora
GCCTTCTTGCTTGAATTGACCTCCGGACCGCTCAAATCTATTCAAATCAATTGTATAACTTTATTAAAATTCATCAAAAATAATTTCGGATAATAAAACGTCGACTTAAAAATTTATTCCAAAAAGTCAACAAAAGTCAACGCGGGGCCCGCTTCTCGGAACCCAACAAAAGTTTCACGAAATATGAACACTCATTCCGATACGAGTTCAACCATACCAATTTTATCGAATTCCAATAACAAATCGACCTCCAAATCTTAAATTTGTGATTTATGAAGTTTCTACAATTTTCCCAGATTTCCATCAGAGTACTAATTAAATGATGAAATCAGTGATATATTCATGTATATTAACCAAATCCGAGTTACTATCACTTAACCCGATGAATATATTGAAAAACCCATGAAACATCGTCTCAAACCGAGCTCCCAAAGTCCAAAAATGAAATAATAACCGAACATCGGATATATAGTACATCCTATGAACTTCCAATGTGCGGTCCGCACAATTCCAAGTGCGGCCGCACATCCCAGCTCCTGCGGTCGCACAAAAATGGTGCGGCCGCACTCTCTTGATGACTACACTGCCATTAATTAGTATTTTGACCATAACTTTCTCTACAGATGTCTAAATGATGCCTTAGTTATCTTTCTGAAAACTAGACACAAAGGGCTACAACTTTTATTTTTGAATAATCTCAAAATTCTTCGTAGATCAAAAGATATAAGCTTCCGAAGTCGGACCAGCGAATCTGAGAGTTCTTGAGTGAGGCCGCACACAACATTGTGTGGTCCGCACACTCCACTGCGGACTGAAGTGCGGCCGCACCAAAATTGTGTGGTCCGCACAATTCCCTTGAGGCGCGCACTTCCCTTTTGCCTCAGCACTCCCAAAACTCATCCGAAACCTCCTGGACACAAACCATATATGAATTTCAATTATAAAATACGCTACGGACCTGCTCGCGCACCCAAAACACTGAAAAGAGGTCGTCTTGACCCGATATTGACCATGGTCAGACTCCCAAATTTCTTAACTTTACAAATCTCTCAACCAATGACCCAAAATATACACCCAAGCCCCTTGGGACCTCAACCAAATATACCAACACATTCCAAAATACAATACGAACTTAGTGGAGGCTTCAAATCACATCAAACAAATGTCTGAATTACGAATCGTGCCTCGAATCGAATTATGAGTTTTCGGATCTTCCAACTTCTATATTTTGCGCCGAAACTTATCAAATCAATCCGGAATGACTTCAAATTTTGCACACAAGTCATAATTGACGTAATGGAATTATTCCCATCATCGAAATTCCATTCCGGTCGTTTGCTCAAAAGTCAACTCTCCGGTTAACTCTTTCCATTTAAGCTTCTAAATAAGAATTGTTCTTTTAATTAAATTCCGAATCTTCTGAAAATCAAACTCGACCACACCCGCGGGTCATAATACATATTACGAAGTTGCTCGAGACCTTAAGTCACTGAACGGGACGTTAATTCTTAAAATGACAAGTCGGATCATTACATTCTCCACCTCTTAAACAAACGTTCGTCCTCAAATGTTCTAAGAATTATTCTGAGGCTACCAAATTGATGATTTTTCTTTTACACATATACTCACGGTTGATCCCATGCTACCGCATTTGAGATAAGCCCGACAACACTATCTCATTTGAGATTATTTCTTTTATCCATATTTGTAAACTTTAAGACCAATTTCTTACACTCCAAATATTTTCAAAAGGCCCGATTCTCACAACAACTCACGGTCTTAGTCTCAACTGGCTATAGCAATTCGTGCCTACGTACACATCAACTTTCTTGATAGTGTTAAAGTACTTCAAAATTTTTTGGGATGTTACATTCTTTCCCGCTTAGGATCATTTTCCCTCTAACACATAACATAATTTATCTCTTCTTTTGCATGTCTCAATCCCCTAAATTTTACTAACTCCCAAATTTTTCTGAAATTTCTATAGACTCTCTCTTGTAATTGGGCATATCAACTTACCAGAGTAACACCAAAACAACTCCTAACAACACGTACATAACCAAACAAAACACCACAAGGTATATATCAATAACCCTAATCTCACCATTACAAGCATCGCATTATCATAATGATATCAGGATATGAAGCACACCATATGTATGCTCATCACCACATCTCTGGTCTTAAAAGTTGTTCATAATTAATTCAGCATCATCAACTAATCTCATATTAACCACCACCTCATTTTGAATTTTTACAACACTGACACCAGAATGTGAGGCATGAAGAACCCATGATTACTTACTCGGATTAATGAGTCACATTTAACCCTACCTGGGCACTCACCTCATAGGTTAAAACTCAATATTTACAGCATGAAAATGGCTGAATATGCACAGAAAATATACAAGAATTATCAAATAAGCCTAAGAGGCACGACTCTCTATTAATACTATTGTACAAATTAAATTTCACAAAAGGAAAATTTTAAACTCATAATTATTTCACCACAAGGACCTCGTCCTTATATAACTTTCACCGCGGATCTTAGCCCAGTTTAAATGTTTCAAATCATATAAGAATAAATGCGAGGATCTCGTCCTCAACTCCTATCACAAATATTTTTCACATTGTGCCAACTGAAATTTTCAATTTCCTTTCTTTCTTCTTTTCAATAAATTTCGTAAATAGTTTTTTTTATAACACATAACAAACCCTCATACCGGTAGGGCATATAATTCATAAAAATTGGAATCAATTATTCTGAAACACATTAAATCCATTGCGATGAATAATAAAAATTACTTTTGGACTTATAGTCCTCAATGGTGCACAAAAACAATAAAAATGACAAACACGGGCTCACATCTTCAAATCTCCCAACAGGGATAAACATATAAGTAGTTCACAAAATTACGAAGCTCACCCATAAGCGGAGCATAATAGGAGGACTCACCGTAATATTCAGAACCGAATCAAATTAAAGGAAAATATCCTTTTATAACAGAATCAGGATCGTACCTGTAACGACACCATCTGGTGTATCAGCCTCAGCCACATCATAGCGATCATATCAACAGGTCTGGCCTCTACCTCTTAGGCGCCCTCTACCCGCCTGTCCTCCACCTCTAACTGACTGTGTACGTGGAGTATTAACTGGAATAAAGCTTGTCGCTTGAGTGCTCTGATGAAATCCACCCCTCCCAAGTCTGGGACAATCTCTCATGATGTGCCTTGTATTACCACATTCATAACAACCCCTCTGAGGTCGCAGTTGCTTGTACTGAGACTGTGCCGGATAACTAAAATAATCATTATAAGAATCTAGTGTCGGTGGTACATTGTAAGAACTTATTGGAGCACTCTGAGTAATCTAATGTGCGGACTGATCTGACCGACTGCTCGAGCCTCCGCTATAATGGGTCTTAGCTGAAGAGTAAAATCCACTGAACCCTGCAGATCTTCGAGACCTTTTGGCCTCCTTAGACTCCCTTTCCTCACCTAAAACACCCTCAATCTCTCTCATAATCTCCACTACTTGTTGAAATGGAGTATCAGTTTGCAATTCTCGAGCCATGTATATTTTAATATCATAATCGAGCCCCTCAATGAATCTGCAGACCCGCTATTTGTTCGTAGGAACCAAGATAGGTGCATGACGGGCTAACTCACTGAACCTGATAGCATATTCTGACACGGTCGTAGTGCCCTGACACAACCGTTCAAACTCTGTGTGCCACGCATCTCAGAGAGTCTGGGGAACAAACTCTTTCAAGAATATTTTTGAAAATTGAGCCTAAGTTGGCGGTGTTGCAGCGGCTGGTCTACCTTCTTCATAAATTTTCCACCACCGATATGATATGCCTGACAGTTGAAATGTAGTAAAGGCAACTCCGCTCACTTCCACAATACCCGTGGTGCGGAGAATACGGTGATAATTTTCTAGAAATCCTTGGGCATCCTCTGTAGTTGCGCCGCTGAAAGTAGGTGGACTATACCTCTTGAACCTTTCAAGTCTCCTTTGTTCTTCTTCTGATTCCTCTGGCCTGACCTCAGGCCAAATCGGAATAACAGGTTTTACCGGTACTACACCCAGAATCTGACTAACGTGAATTTGCTGTTCTGGAGTTGTGGTAGGAGTCAGAGCTATTCCCCCGATCTGCGGAATATTTGGTGCAACAGAGATCAATCCCGCCTGAGTTAATGTACCAAACATACTCAAGAACTGTGCTAAAGTCTCCTGAAGTCCGGGGGTAACAACAGGTGCTTCAGGTACCTGTCCCCCAATTGGAGCTATCGGCGGCTCCTCGACTGTTGCTCTGACAGGTGCTTCAGTCGTGTCACTTGCCCTTCTTCGACCTCTGCCTCGGTCTCGGCCTCTACCTCGGCCCCGACCTCTTGCAGCCCTAGCAGTATATGCGGATGTATGCTCAGCTAACCCGACAGCACGTGTCCTCACCATTTGTGAGCGAATAGAGATACAAAGGCTCAAATTCTACAATTAACAAATAGGCATGACAGGAATGAAAGAAGTGGAAATTTTCCTACTAGCTCTGTAGCCTCTCAAAGATAAGTATAGGCATCTTCGTACCAATCCACAAGACTTTACTAAACTTGTTTGTGACTCGTAGAACCTATGAACCTAGAGCTCTGATACTAACTTGTCACGACCCAAAATCCCACCACAGGCGTCGTGATGGAACCTAGTTTCTAAGACTAGGTAAGCTGATTTCAATTACATTTTGAAGCCATTTTTTTATATTTGAATTAAATAAGTAATCAAAACTAAAAGTGGATTGAGTCACGAACTCTAACTGAATACATGGAATGATCACGAGGACCGAATATGCAATACTGTTTGATTAAAAATTAATAGTACAATAAAATAAAAAGACTCCAAGGGACTATGACGACAAAGCAGCTCTACCTTGAATCCTTACGATCCCGCTTTACTCTGCCCAAGTACGATATCTCCAATACCTGGCTCTGCACAAAAATGTGCAGAAGTGTAGTATGAGTACACCACGGTCGGTACCCAGTGAGTATCAAGACTAACCTCAGTGGAGTAGAGACGAGGTACAATCAAGACACTCACTAATCTAATACATGTGCAATATAATATACAAAATAATAGGAAACAAATAACAATAAGGGCAACACAAATCAAACAGTGATATGCACAGCACGACAACAAGAACACTATTAATATTGCTCAACAATTAATGAATACAAATACACCCAATTAAATCAAGTCCTTCATATAATTATGACAAGGTGGGTTGCTCTGATGGTAAGCACCCTCCACTTCCAACCAAGAGGTTGTGAGTTCGAGTCACCCCAAGAGCAAGGTGGGGAGTTCTTGGAGGGAAGGATGCTGAGGGTCATTTGGAAACAGCCTCTCTACCCCAGGGTAGGGGTAAGGTCTGCGTACACACTACCCTCCCCAGACCCCACTAGTGGGATTATACTGGGTTGTTGTTGTTGTTGTTGTTGTTGCTTTAATAATTATTATTGGAATTGGATAATTAAAAGTTGGCATACCTAGCGGGTTAGGTTAGGTGCCATCACGACTAGTTGGATTTTGGGTCGTGACATGAGCAGACCTAATAGAGTCTTTTGGATCGGTACAGAGACGTCTGTACTTATCTTCGAGAGGCTATCAGGTGTTAGGAAACTACCTTTCTTCATATTCCATCATGCAATTAATGTAATACTAGATATCCTTCTCTTTAAATTCTCTCACAGATGGTGAGAACATGCTCTAATGAGGTTCCAGACCAGGGAAGAGCTACTCCCCCAGTTGCTAGAGGCCGAGGCAGAGGCCGAGGGAGGGCTCCAGCTCGTGGTAGAGGGAGAGGACGTTCCAGGACTGTTCCAGTTATGCCGCCAGTGGGTGCAATAAAGAACCCCATTTTTGAGGAACAGGATGAGGTGCCTGTGGTAGAGCCAGCTCCGGTGGATTTCACATCTGCACCGGGATTTCAGGATGTCATGGGTCGTATGCTGTGGTTCATGGACAATATGACTCAGGCCGATTTATTTTCGGCAGACCCAGCCACATCTCAGGCGGGCGGGGGAGCACAGACCCCTACCGCGCANAAATATAATTTCCTCAAATAAGTGTTTTTCAAATATAATTCTTTCAATAAATCTCTTTTGAATAAAAATCCTTCCAAATAAATATTCAGAATATAATTCTTTAAATTAAAAGTCTCCAATTGAAACCTCGTTTCCTAATCACAAAAATACGGATCTCAGCCCATTTTCATATTTTTTTGTAAATACGGGTCTCAGCCCACTTTCATATTTTCACAGCACTTCGTGCCCATAATTAAATTATCATATTTCCCCACTCGAGGTTAAGCAAGACACTTACTTTTTTGAAGTTATGCCGATATTTCAAAATCGCCTTCTTGCTTGAATTGACCTCCGAGCAGCTCAAATCTATTCAAATCAGTTGTATAACTTTATTAAACTTCATCGGAAACTATTCCGGATAATTAAACGCCAACTTAAAAATTTATTCTAAAAAGTGAACAAAAGTCAATGCGGGGCCCGCTTCTCGGAACCCGACAAAATTTTCAAGAAATTTGAACACCCATTCTGATACGAGTTCAACCATACCAATTTTATCAAATTTCAATAACAAGTCGACCTCCAAATCTTAAATTTGTGATTTATGAAGTTTCTACAATTTTTCCGAAATTTTCATTAAAGTACTAATTAAATGATGAAATCAGTGATATATTCATGTATATTAACCAAATCCGAGTTAGAATCACTTACCCCGATGAATTTCTTGAAAAAACCCACGAAATCTTGTCTCAACCCGAGCTCCCAAAGTCCATAAATGAAATAATAACCTGAACATCATATATATTGTACATCCTCCGAACTTCCAATGTGCGGTCCGCACAATTCGAAGTGCGGCCGCACATCCCAGCTCCTACGGTCGTACAAAAATGGCGCGGCCGCACTCTCTTGGTGACTGCACTGCCATGATTTAGTATTTTGGCCATAACTTTCTCTATAGATGTCCAAATGATGACTTATTTACCTTTCTAAAACCTAGACACGATCCCCTATTTATTGTTTCCCCCATATTTTTTTCTGTTTATGTGACTTGCCGGGAGATTTTGTTTTTGGTTTCGGAGTGAGTTGGGGCACTTAGTCCCTAAAACGGGAGCTTAAGTCTTAGGATTTTGATCGTAGTCAAAACTGTGTGAAGACGACTCCGGAATGGAGTTTCGTCAATTTCGTTAGCTCCGTTGGGTGATTTTGGACTTAGGAGCGTGTCTGGATTGTGTTTTGGAGGTCCGTAGCTTATTTAGGCTTGAAATGGCGAAAGTCGAATTTTTGGAGATTTGGACTAGTAGTGGAAATTTTGATATCGGGCTCGGATTATTATTTCGAAAGTGGAGTAGGTCCAAAATGTTGATTATGACTTGTGTGCAAAATTTAAGGTCAATCGGACGAGTTTTGATAAGTTTCAAGATCGGTTGTAGAATTTTGAAGTTTCAAGTTCTTTAAGTTTGAATTGGGGGATGACTCGTGATTTTAACGTTGTTTCATGTGATTTGAGGGCTCGACTAAGTTTGTATGGTGACTTAGGACTGGTCGGTAAGTTTGGTTGAGGTCCTGGGGGGCCTCGGGTGAGTTTTAGATGGTTATCGGATTATATTTAGACTTGGAAGATTTTTTTGGTGCTGGTTCTGGTGTAATCGTACATGCGCAAGGCTGTTCGCAGGTGCTAGCCCGCAGGTGCGAGCAAATTGGCGCAGAAGCAGAATGGGTGGATCAGTCAAGGGTCGCAAGTGCGTGGAAAGAGCCGCATCTGCGATGCCCGCAGATGCGCAAGGCTGACCGGAGGTGCGAAGATAGACCGCAGAACCGGACAAGATTTCCGCAGGCACGCACGCCCAGGTGCGGCCCTTTTATCGCAGGTGCGGAAGCATAGGGGGCAAGTGATTTGTGCAAAAGCGGTCATTTTGTTCGCACAAGCGCGCCCACAAGTGCGAGCCCAGGCTCCGCAGGTGTGGAAATGCCTGGGCAGTGCTTAAAACCGAAAGGTTTCGTGATTTTTGTCGTTTTTGACTTTGCAAACTCGGTTTAGGGCGATTTGTGAGAGCATTTTTGAGAGATTACTTGAGGTAAGTCCCTTGTTCTTATTTTGATCAATAATCTTAGTTCCCCGTTTATTGTTTCACCTAGTTAGCGTATATTTAAGGTGGAATTTGGAAGTTTGAGACTAGGGATTTGGAAAGTTTGATTTGAGGATTTGAAGGACCATTTGGTGTCGGATTTTAGTAAATTTGATATGGTTAAACTTGTGAGTGAATGGGCGTTCGTATTTTGTGACTTTTACCCGATTCCGAGATGTGGACCCGGGTCGACTTTTAAGGACGGATTTCGGAATTTTTATTAAAATCTTGATTTCATTAATTAGATTAGTTATAATAGTTGTATTTATAATATGTAATTGTTTTTGGCTAGATTTGGGTCATTCGGAGTCGGATATTCGTGGAAAAGGAATTATTTTCGATTGATTGAGCTTGGTTCGAGGTAAGTGGCTTGCCTAACCTTGTGTGGGGGAACTCCCCATAAGATTTGTACTGTTTTTGATATATGAGCGTCGTGTACGTGAGGTGATAAGTACGTACACGGGCTAATTGTGTAAAAATCCGAATTTCTACTAAGTAATAACCTGATTTTCTTTCTTAATTGAGTTTCATCAGCATGTGTAGTATCCTGCCAGATTAGAGAAGCATGCCTACTTGCCTTAACTATTTACTTGAACTACGTGCATCATGTTTAGTGAATTTACCTGTCTTTCCTTAACTGATACTTAGGTTGAACTGTAGAATTTCGTGCCGTAACTATTGAACTCTATTATTTTCGCTGCATATTTACTTTCGGACTATGGAACGGTATTCTGGGAGATCCTCCTGTACTGCATATTTATTTTGGGACTACGGAAAGATATTCCGGGAGATCCTCCTGTACTGCATAATTACTTTGGGACTACGGAACTATATTCCAGGAGATCCTCATGTATTGCATATATACTTTGGGACTACGGAATGGTATTGTTACATCTCGCATTTTCATACGTTAAAGTTTCGTCGTAAGTTAATCAACATAAGTTCGAGAAGGAAATTATTTTGAGATTACAAGTGTTATGCTATTTCAAATAAGGGATAAGTAAATCCGTGAAAGTGAGAGGGTAAGTGAATCGAAGAAAATAAGTTTCGTCAAAGTTTGGAAATTTGGGATAAAATACGGTCCGAGCTATAATACCCGATATTTATTGACTAGTACCACATAAAGTACCATATGACCATGATAGTAGGATGTATAGAGTGTATTAAAAATGAGTAGTATTTTAAGTAATTTGAGATAATTCTTAATTATGTGGGTAATTGGTTAATTATTGATTTAACGGGAGATTAACCATGTAATTAAGGATTTATTTATAATTGTAGGTGGGGACAAAGCCCTCCCCCCCCCCTCCCCACATGGAAGAAAGTGGAGAAATGTCTAATGACTATTGACTTAGGCTACTAAATTAGAAAGACACATGGACAATACATTTAGTCATCAAAAACGTAGAAGGAATGTCTATGTTAGTCATCTTTACAATTATGTTCTATTGATATCAAATATTCATTTTTGGAGGAGATTTTGGAAGTTCATATTAGCAACGGCATGAACTTCATGTAAAGATGAAGTTTAAAACATGAGACTTGATGTTACAATAGCAACGGCAGTTCTTAGTTTGTAAAGAAATTCATACGAAAGTTGCACTACGTAATAACGGTGCAATCCTTCTTAAGAATATCATACGGATTTTTTCCTATTCTAGATATGTTAAGGCTAAGCCCTTCCTTCATTTTGGCATGATCTCATAATTACATGCATTTGATAATAAGGCATAAAGAGAAGTTCATACTCCCGAATTTATATGCATTATCCTAGTCTCATAAATTACAGTATTCTCCTTATCGGGACTTCATATTTAATTGAGTATTGAGTATAATCAATGGGCAGGCCCCTATTGGGCAACCTCTTATCAGATGGTAAGTTATATACCGAACCTACTGTGGTCGAGCGCCTATGAGCGAGCCATGTTGGTCAAGATATAGAGCCTAGTCTGGCCGAGCGCCTATGAGAGAGCCTACTACTGCGGAGCAGTTATATATATACCGAGCCTTGTAAGGCCGGACATTTATTTTATTTACTATATTGAGAGAGTTGAGTCAGTATCAGCAGGTAAGTATGCCTCCAGATCATCTTTGACTCCCAGTTACTTTCAGTTATTATATTATCAGTTCAATTGCAACTTTCAGTTATTTTATCGCCTTGCATACTCGGTACATTATTTCGTACTGACGTCCATTTTTCTGGGGACACTGCATTTCATGCGTGCAGGTTTAGACAGACAGACGGGTAGACCTCCTCAGTAGGTGTTGCCCGAGTTCAGCTTTATCGGTAAGCTCCACGTCATTCGGAGTTGTCAGGTCTAGAAGTTTTGTATACATCTTGTGTATATATGTATATGGGCTATGTGTAGGTCGGGGCCCTGTTCCGATCACAGTATATCCATCAGTAGAGGCTTGTAAGCATAACCTGTCAGTTAGTGCAGTATGTTGGTCTTGTAGGCCTTGTCTATATATTTTATTGGTTTTTCAGCTGTAGTAGTTAGGACGGCCTTGCCGGCCCAGCTTCATATTGATGTTTAGTCAGCGTTAGTTTCCATTCAATTTTATATTTTGCTTCGCAAATTGTCTTGCAATGTGTCCTATGACCAAAGTATGACATTATATGTTCAGAGTCCCTTAGTCGCAAGTTGGTATGCAAGGATAGGTGAGGCACCGGGTGCCGGTCTCGCCCCCCAGGTTCGGGGCATGACAAACGTGGTATCAGAGCAGTTCTGTCCTAGGGAGTCCACAAGCCGCGTCTAGTAGGATCTTGTTTATAGATGTGTTGCACCACATTATATAAGCAGGGGACTACAGGGCATTTAGGAGTTGCTTACCCTTCTTCCAAATCTAAATCGTGATGTA
>AWOL01S0047822.1:0-14887 GCA_000715115.1 Nicotiana otophora
GAGGGTGAGATGGCTAGGGTTTAGTTTTGTGAGAGACAAGAGCGTGTAAGGGCAGCAGAGACTAGGGAAATGGTCTCTAGGATTTGGGGTATAGGGATATAAGGAGAGTGAGGGGTTTATTATGGGCCGTCGATCATTTGAGATAAACGGCCAGTATTAAAGGAAGGCAGGGCGGGTCGAGAAAATGGGTCCTGACCGGGTTCAATAAGGGGTCGTTTGGCTTGGGTTTGCAGACGGGTCAAGGATTGGGCCTGGTGTTTTTGGTCCACTTTGGTCCGGTTTTTGGCATAGATATTGGGCCAGGATTTAAAACACGAAAATTAATTTAACAATAAATTAAAAATGATAAAAAAACTACTATTTCGAAATTAGTACTTTCAAAATGTTAGACTATAATTGTAAAAATAAAAAAAATGATATTTTGACCTAAATAGCATAATAAAGATAATTATTGAAAACTATTGACTATTGTTGCAAATGATATACAAATGATATAAAAATACAAATATAATTATATAAAAATGAAGTAAAATACTATAACATATGAATGTTGACTTAAATAATTAATTTGGACAATTAATTACTCAAAAATAATTTTAAGGAGCAATTAATGTATATCAATTAAAATTCCAAAATCAATTTAAAAGCTTAAAAACATGAAATGACGTTATTTGCATGAAACTTTCGTAATAATAATTTGACGAAGTATGGAAGATTGTTATTAAAACATGTCATGGGGATAGTAATGCAAGGAAATATTCTGTAAATAATATTTAGAAATATATAGGAACACATTATAAAATATATGGGCTAAGTGGCAAACATGAGGGCAAATTGAGTATCAACAGCTGCCCATCTTTACCAGGGAATGATGATTGAATTGTCGGGGTAAAGAAATCGAGATGATAATCAATTTTATCCGAATAAGTGAGAATGTGGGTGTGAGGTGTTTTAAAATATGGGGGTCGAACGCTGATTTTTGAGTTGCCTATATATCCATGATTTTATGGGAATCAGGCCACATGTACCTCTAGATCCAACAACGGACGAGACCGATGGAGTCGTTATGAAAATATTGTGTGCTTCAAAGAATAGTTTTCTTCGGATAGGACAGTGTTATGAATAGATGATATTGCGGGCGAAGAGTATGCATGGCAATAATGCGATCGTTAAGGATACATGGGGCAATGTGATTGATGACGGTTATGGAAAAAGAAGAAATCAATTGCCGTTTGGCGGTTACTTGGAGATGCTCAAGGAATGTGAACGTCTGAATAGAAATCGGAGCGAGGATTGCTCATGTTTGGAGGACGATTACCTTCCGAGTTACCTACAAAGCTTAGGAATACAACGCGTGCGAAAACATATATATAATCATTGCGAAAAATTAAATATGATGCAAATTCCCTTTGGACCATGAAAATTATCTTCTGACGATGAGGATGATGTCTTAGACCATGACGTCCTGGGCCATGAAGCGTATGATAAAGGGATTTGCAGGCCATGAAATGGTGCCCTCGGGCTATGGAGATGGTGCCTGTGGGCTATGATGCCTTTGAATAATGATATGCAGTTTTGAGATCTTTAGGCCATGGAATTGTGTCCTCAGTCCATGAAAATGGTGCCTTCGGACTATGACCCTGTTGGATAATTTTGTAATATTTCAGCCCATGAAATGCAAAGATGTGGCGATATTGATTGTTCGATAGAGGAAATAGGTAATGCTCAGGTAACGAACCGACCCGTCATTTTGAGTGCTGTAGCCCCATTTCCCTATTTACTGCTATTTCTATGCTCAATTGTTATTATGTGATTTGCCGGGGTAGTTGGTTCGGTTCCAGGGATGTTTCGGAATGTATTAGGACACGTAGTCCTAAGGTTAGTAGCTTAAGTTAAAAGAGTTAATCGGATGTTGATTTATATGTAAATGACTCCGGAATGAAGTTTTGATGGTTCCGATAGATCTGTATGGTGATTTTGGATTTAGAAGCGTGCCCGGATATTGATTTGGAGATCCGTAGGTGATTTTGGCTTGAAATGGCGAAAGTTGAAAAATTAGAAGTTTGGAGAGTTGAGAAATTTGACCGAGAGTTGAATTTGTGGTTACTGGACTCAGATTTTGGTTCTGGAAGTTGGAATCGGTCCGTTGTGTCATTTATGACTTGTGTGCAAAATTTAAGGTCAATCAGAGTTGATTTGTTAGGTTTCGGTATCAAATGTAGAAGTTAGAAGTTCATAAGTTCATTAGGCTTGAATCGATGCGCAATTTGTGGTTTTAGTGTTGTTTGATGTGATTTGACGCTTCGAACACGTTCGTATGATATTTTAGGACTTGTTGGTATGTTTGGTTGAGGTCCCGGGGGCTTCGGGTGTGATTCAAACCATGTTCGGCGCATTTTGGAACTTGAAGACTGCTGATGTTTACTTGTGTTGGTTTTCTTGTACGCGTTCGCGAGAGATGTCCCACGTTCGCGAGAGATCTCCCGCGTTCGCGAAGAGTAATATGGGCAAGTGAGGATTTGCTCTTCGCATTCGCGAAGAGAGCAACACGTTCACAAAGATCTGGGTAAAATGTGCACCGCGATCGCGATGTGGAGCTCGCGTTTGCGTAGAAGGTAAAGGAAGGCTTGGGCACCAGGCTCTAAGGCGTTCGCGGTTAGGGGGATGCGTTTGGGTAGGCAAAGATCTGCGAAGCATCATGTTTGCGAGGGAGGCTTCGCGTTCGAGTAAGTGGATTTCTGCGCAGCTGAGTTTTGTGCTTCATAAATGCGAGGCACTTTCCGTGTTCGCGAAGGAGGACGTCTGGGCAAAATATAAAATATCAAAAATGAGGGTTAGAGTGAAATTTCATAATTGGACTTTGGGAGCTCGGATTGAGGCAATTGTTGGAGGGACTTTCAAGGAATTGATTTGGGTAAGTGATTCTAACTCGGATTTGGTTAATATACATGAATATATCATTGTTTTCATCATTTAATTAGTGTTTTGGGTGGAAAATTGGGCAAATATTTGTAGAAACTTCATGGACTTTAATTTGAGAATTTGAAGGTCGAGTTGTGATTAGATTTGAGTAATTTTGGTATGGTTAGACTCGTGGTTGAATGGGTGTTCGAATTTTGTTAATTTTGTCGGATTCCGAGACGTGGGCCCAGGCTTGACCTTTTGAGCTGACTTTTGATTAAGAACTTTGCATTTTCATATAGAATTAATTCCTATAGCTTGTGTTGATTGTATCGAGTTGTTTGTGGCTAGATTCGAGGCGTTCGGAGGCGGATTCGCTAGGCAAGGGCTTATTGGAGTAGATTTTTGCACGGTTTGAGGTAAATAACACTTCTAAAGTTGGGGTCTGTAGGTATGAATCCCTGAATTACGTGTTATGTGGTTGGTGTTGAGGTGACGCACATGCTAGTTGACGGGCGTGTAGGTATGCACCGTAGGAATTGTGACTCGGTCGATTTCGTGGAACTGTGTAGTCAAATAATCTTGTCATTATCCATATATTCTCCATGAGTTAGAGAAATTGAGTTGTGATTCATGTTAGAAATCATGCTTAGGCTATATGCTGGTACTGTTGGGACCCACATAGATCGTGTTGCTGTTGAATTACTTGATTAATTTGTAATTATGTACCCAGTCACATCTATCATTTACATATTATATCTCAATCTCTGTTGCCATATATTGATACATTATATCATCATTGTTTGGGTTGATTGTCATGATATTCTTGAGCCCGAGAGACTGGAGAGATTGATGATTGAGTGAGGCCGATGCCTGATTGTGAGGATATTTATAGGATTGGGCTGCGCGCCGCAATATGCATTATTGATTCATGCCATGATTGGCTTATTATAGCGCTTGGGCAGGATCCGTCCCTCTAGAGTCTGACTCACCAGCAATGAGCGCAGGTACCTACTGAGTGCGAGTGCGAGTGCCGAGCGATTGGGAGGAATGAGTGATTGGGAGGAATGAGTGACTGTGAGGATTGAGTGAATGGGAGGACTGAGTGAATTGATACTCAGAGAGTATGCAAATGAATTTATCATTGTGTTGCATTAGAGTTGGCATGCATAATTGACATGTAGATATAGAGATGTATAATTCCTCATTCCAGTCACACTTGGCATATTATATCTATTTTGAGCTTAACTGTTGAACTTGAAAGCATGTCTACATATCTGTATTGTTAAATTCTGTATTTAGACTGTACATATTGAACTCGTCACTGCTTTCAGCCCAAGGTTAGTCTTGTTACTTATTGAGTACATTAGGTCGATTGTACTCATACTACACTCTACATTTCGTGTGCAGATCCTGGTACTTCCGGGTACGGTGGTTGTTGATTTTGGAGCTTTATTAGTTCAGAGATTCTCGAGGAAGCTGCTTTGGCGTCCGCAGACCTTGACTCTCCTCTTTTTTCTTTTAGTTTTATTTATACTGTTCTACCTTCCTAGACAGTGTATTTAGCAGTCAGGCTATGTTGTTATTTAGATGCTCATGTACTCAGTGATACTGTATTTTGGGGGAATATTGTATCGAGTCGCGGTATTTTAGTATCAGTATTTATGAGATTTTACTCTTAAGCTTATTTTATTATGTTTTCAAACTTAAAGAATGCGTGGTTTATTTTAGTTGTCGGCTTGCCTAGTATCGCGATAGGCGCCATCATGACATGTGAGATTTGGGTCGTGACAGCTCAGTCATATGCGGGTGACGAAGGTAGTGTATAGCCTTATGCGAGAATAAAGGAGAGCAACGCTTAGCCCTATGTAGAGAAAGGCAGTGCTTAGCCTTACGCAATGATGGAGGCAGTGCTTAGCCTCATGCAATGTAATAAGGGCAGTGCTTAGCCCTATGCAGAGAAAGGCAGTGCTTAGCCTTATGCAATAGTGAAGGCAGTGCTTAGAATCATGCAGTGTAATGAGGGCAGTCCTTAGCCCTATGTAGAGAAAGGCAACTCTTAGTCTTATGCAATGATGGAGGCAGTGCTTAGCCTCATGCAATGTAATGAGGGCAATGCTTAGCCCTATGCAGAGAAAAACAATGTTTAGCCTTATGTAATGATGGAGGCAGTGCTTAACCTCATGAAAAATAAGGAAGGCAGTGCTTTGCCCTATATAGAGAAAGGCAACGCTTAGCCTTATGCAATGGTGGAGGCATTTCTTAGCCTCATGCAATATAATGAGGATAGTGCTGAACCCTATGCAATGATGGAAGCAGTGCTTAGCCTCATGCAATGTAATGAGGCCTGTGCATAGCCCTATGTAGAGAAAGGCAATGCTTAGCCTTATGTAATGATGGGGGCAGTTCTTAGCCCCATGCAATATAATGAGGGTAGTGCTTAGCTGTATGCAGAGAAAGTCAGTGCTTAACCTTATGCAATGATGGAGGCAGTGCTTAGTCTCAAATAATTACGAGAAAAGGAGAGCGATTCTTAGCTCGACATATTAAGATTTGTAGCATATGTCTATGTGGAGATAACAGTCTTGTTGTATATCCTTTGCGGATACTTCTGATAATGTTGTGTCTGTTATGCCTGCATCCAAAGAAATATTGTAAGTCGGGGGAAGGTTAGTTCATGCTTTTGATCCCTCGTTTCGACCTTGCTTCTGGCTTGATGCTTTTGTGCTTGAGCTGGCCTGGATAGCATATGGCTATTGCAAAATGGAGTTTTGAAAATATGCATTTTGCAATTAATTAGTTGTAAAAAATGCGATTGTTTAAAATACGTGATAATGCATAAAACAAATAGTTTTGTCGAATCATAGACTGTGACATATTTTGAGACATTGCAACGTCCTTGTCCTGAATAGAATCTGAGGACTCCCTCAAAATTGTGCTCCAGTGCTAACGAATACTTCCGGTAATACCCTTTCGGTGACCCTTGATGTGATAGCATTAAATCTGACGAAGCTCAAAATCTTGCTCCAGTTCTCGACCATGGAGGGGGAATGGAAATTTTATTATAATGTGACCGAACCCACAGGGATGCCTCTGTATCCCCTCTTAAACGGGAATCAGGTCAAGCGTAGTTCATGTTACATCAAGAAGAAAGTGCAAATACAATGTCAAACATAATATCTCTTGATGGCGTCCGAATTGATAGGTTTTGGCCGTATCTCTCCATCCATTTCTGCTAGTATGAGTGCTCCTCCTTTTAGCACTCGGTGAACCATGTAGGGACCTTGCCAGTTAGGTGAGAATATTCCTTTTGCTTCATCCTGATGTGGAAAAATCCTCTTTGGAACCAGTTGCCACGGAATGAATTGTCTCGGTCTAACCTTCGTGTTGAAATCCACTGTCATTCTATTTTGGTAAAGTTGGTTGTGACATACGCATTCATCCTTTTGCCATCAATGAGAGACAACTAATCATATAGGCTTTGCACCCATTCCATGTCACTAAGTTCAACTTCCTGTATGATCCATAGGGAAGGAATTTCCACCTAGGAGGGTATAACCGCTTCAGTACCATAGACCAATAAATAGGGAGTTGCCCTAGTTGACGTTCGTACCGTGGTGCGGTATCCGAGCAAATCAAATGGTAGATTCTTATGCCACTGTTTGTAGTTGTTTACCATCTTCCTTAGTATTTCTTAATGTTTTTGTTGGCAGCTTCTATGACACCGTTCATCTGTGGCCTATATGATGTAGAATTCCGATGTTTGATTTTGAATGTTCACACATGGCTTTCATCAGGTCACCATTGAGATTGGCGACATTGTCAGTAATGATTGATTCGGCCACCTTGAATTGGCAGACAATACGGTCCCGAACAAAATCTGCTATGACCTTCTTTATCACGACTTTGTAAAATGCGGCTTCGACCTATTTAGTGAAGTAATCAATGGCCACCAAGATAAATCTATGTCTGTTAGAGGCAGCATGCTCGATTGGGTCGATGAAATCCATGCCCCAAGCAGTGAAAGGCCAAGGCGAACTCATCACATTGAGTTCATTAGGTGGTACTCCTATCATGTCAGTATGTACCTGATACTGGTGATACTTCTGTACGTACTTGATGCAGTCCGTTTCCATGGTCATCCAAAAATATCCTGCCCTTAGTATCTTTTTGGCTAGAACGAACCCATTCATGTGAGGTCCGTAGGTCCCGCCATGTTTCCTTTCGAGCAGTATGGAAGCGTCCTTGGCATCAACACATCTTAGCAGTCCTAGATCGAGAGTTCTTCTATACAGAATTCCTCTGATCTGAAAGAAATGGTTAGCTAACCTCCGTAATGTGCATTTTTGAGTATGTGTAGTACATTTTGGGTACTCTCCTTTTTCTAGATACTCCCTGATATCATGAAACCATGGATTCCCATCAAATTCTTCTTCAATATGAGCATAGTAGGCAAACTACTTGTAGATCCCCATTAGTTGATATAATTCTTATTTGGATGTTGTATCATGGAAGATAGGGTGGCCAATGCGTCTGCGAACTCGTTCTGAATTCGGGGAACATGCTTGAATTCTATCTTTGTGAACCTCTTGATTAATTCCTGCACACTGTGTAGGTACGACAGTATTTTGGTATTCTTCGTGGCCCATTGTCCAAGTACCTGATGTATCAACAACTCTGAGTCTTCGATTACCAATAATTCCTGGATGTTCATGTCGATGGCCAACCTAAGTCCCAAAATGCAAGCCTCATATTCAGCCATATTGTTGGTGCATGGGAACTTGATCTTGGCAGATACCAGATAATGTTGGCTGGTTTCTAACATTAAGATAGCTCCAATGCCCACTCCCTTGAAGTTTGCGGCTCCGTCGAAGATTATGCAAGACATTTACCTCATTTGGGCTAGTCCCTAGCTGCAAAATCGCATTTCTTTGAGAAATCACTTCTAACCGGCTCAATTCTAACCAAACATCGACTAAGGAACTCCACCAATGCCATAGGAAATGATCCCAATTCGAAAAGTTTCGATCCTTTGATAAATACCCAAAAAGTCAACAAAGTCAACCCGGGCCCGCGTGCCCAAATTTTTGGACAAAATATACCCCTAACCAAAATCATTCATCGCGTTCGCGACCAACACTTTGCGAATGCAAAGCACAAAACACACTGACCCTCCAGTCCTTCTTTGCAAATGTGGCTAGACCATCTCGTTCGCGATGCACATCTAACCTTCCCCTCCGCGAATGCAGTAAACCATCGCAAACACGTATAACTAAGTTCCTCTAGCCTATATACCCTTCGCGAATGCGAGTTACTGATGCAAACGCAAGCAAAAAAGTCCCGCCTACCGAAGAAAACTACGCAAATGGCTTAATCCTTCGTGATCGCGAAGAACATCAGAGACATCAGATAACATCAATGCTAACATCATTCAAAATGGACCGGGCCCCCCTCCCCCTAAAACTCACTCGAGCCCCTCGAAAATCCGTCCAGTCATACCAATAAGTACAAATACATTATCCAAATTTATCCAAGGGCTCGAAAATCATAAATAACATTAAAATCAAGAATCGAAGATCAAGATCATCCTCTTAACTTTCAAACCTTCAAACTTTGCCGAACACATCCGAATCACAACCAAACATAACACATTCCAATCAACCTCAAAACTACAATAGGAGTCCGATAAAACCGAAGTCAACTCTCGATCAAACGTATGTGAACTTTCGAAAAATAGAGCCAAAACCTTCTAGGAACGTCCGAATTCAAATCCGAACATACGCCCAAGTCCAAAATCACCATACTAACCTATTAAAATTATCAAATCACCAATTCGAGGTTGTTTACTCAAAAGTCAAACGTTGATCAAATCTTCTAACTTAAAGTTTCCATATTGAGATTCACTTTATCAAATTAATCCCGAACCACTCAAAAATCAAAAACATCACTATCTCAAGTCATAATACACCATATGAAGATACTAGAAGTCTTAAATCACAGAACATAATGCTAGAACTTATAATGATCGATCGGGTCGTTATATCCAATTGGTTGTTTTGAGCTTGGGGAGGCTAGATTATTAGGCACCGATCTAGTTCGAGATGCTTTGGAGAATGTGAAGTTAATTCAGGAAAGGATTCACACCGCACCCTCCAGGTAGAAGAGTTATACAGATAGAAAGGCCCATGATGCGACATTTATAGTGGGTGAGAAGGTTCTACTCTGAGTTTCGCGTGTGAAGGGCGTGATGAGGTTCGTGAAGAAGGGAAAGTTGAGTCCTCAGCTTATTGGTCTATTTTAGGTCTTGTTGAAAGTTGGTGAGGTTTTTACAGGCTTGCTTTTCCACCTAGCTTGTCGGAAGTTCATCTGATGTTCCATCTTTCCATGTTTTGGATGTACTATGAGGATCCGTCACATATGTAGGATTTCAGTTTGGTGCAGCTGGACAAGGATTTGACTTATGATGAGGAGCCGGTATGAGAGTAGATATGCAAAGTAGATATCCTCACGTTTTTGGTATTTCACGTATGACTCTAAACTCGTTCGAGGGTGAAAGTTTATCTAAGAGGGGGAGAATATAATGACCCGCCCTATCATTTTGTGTATTTTAGACCTATTCCCTATTTGATATTTCCCGATGTGAATTTGATGTTTGGTGATTTACGGGGATGGTTGGGATTGATTTTGGGAAGGTTATGGAGTGAATTGAGACACGTAGTCTCATTTTGGAAGCTTAAGTTGTAAGAGTTGACCAATATTTGACTTTTGTGTAAACGACCTCAGATTCATATTTTGATGGTTACAATTGGTTTGTATGGTGATTTTGGAATTAGGTGAATGTCCAGATTTAGATTTGCAGGTTCCTAGGCGGATTTGGCTCTAATTGTTGAAAGTTAGAAATTTGAAGATTTGGAAAGTTCATAAGTTTTATTATGGGTTGACTTTGATAATATCAGACTCAGATTTTGGTTCTGGCAGTTGGAATAGGTTTAATTTGTTATTTGGAACTTGTGTGCAAAGTTTGGGTTCATTCCGAGTTGGTTAGGCTTGAATTAGACGCTTGGTTTGAAGTTGAAAGTTTATGAACTTAAGAGATTGATCTTGATCGATGATTCTTGGTTTTGATGTTAATTTCAGTGTTTTGAGCATGAAGTATTAGGACTTTGTTGGTATGGTCAAACCTTGATCAAATCTTCCAACTTAATATTTCCATATTGAGATTCACTTTATCAAATTAATCTCTAACCACTCAAAAATCAAAAGCAACACTATCTTAAGGCATAATACACCATATGAAGCCAATCGAAGTCTTAAATCACAGAACAAAATGCTAGAACTCAAAATGACCGATCGGGTCATTATATTCAATTGGTTATTTTGAGCCTGGGGAGGCTAGATTATTAGGCATCGATCTGGTTTGAGATGCTTTGGAGAATGTGAAGTTTATTCAGGAGAGGCTTCACACCGCGCCCTCCAGGCAGAAGAGTTATGCAGATAGAAAGGCTCATGATGCGCCATTTATAGTTGGCTAGAAGGTTCTACTCTGAGTTTCGCCTATGGAGGGCGTGATGAGGTTCGTGAAGAAGGACAAGTTGAGTCCTCAGCTTATTGGTTTATTTGAGGTCTTGTCGAGAGTTGGTGAGGTTTTTATAGGCTTGCTTTGCCACCCAGCTTGTCGGGAGTTCATCTGATGTTCCATGTTTTCATGCTTTGGATGTACTATGAGGATCCGTCACATATGTTAGATTTCAGTTTGGTGCAGTTGGACAAGGATTTGACTTATGATAAGGAGCCGGTATATGAGAAGATATGCAAAGTAGATATCCTCACATTTTTGGTATTTCAGGTATGACTCTAAACTAGTTCGAGGGCAAAAGTTTGTCTAAGAGGGGGAGAATATAATGACCCGCCCTGTCATATTGTGTATTTTAGCCCTATTCCCTATTTGATGTTTCCCGATGTGAATTTGATGTTTGGTGATTTACGGGGATGGTTTGGATTGATTTCGGGAAGGTTATGGAGTGAATTGAGACACGTAGTCTCATTTTGGAATTTTAAATTGTAAGAGTGGACGAATAATTGACTTCTGTGTAAACGAGCTCAGATTCATGTTTTGATGGTTGCAATAGGTTTGTATGGTAATTGTGGAATTAGGCGTATGTCCAGATTTAGATTTGCAGGTTCCTAGGTGGATTTGGCTCTAATTGTAGAATATTGGAAATTTGAAGATTTGGAAAATTCATAAGTTTTACTGTGGGTTGACTTTGATGATATCATACTCGGATTTTGGTTCTGGTAGTTGGAATAGGTTTGTTTTATCATTTGTAACTTGTGTGCAAAGTTTGGGTTCATTCCGAGTTGGTTAAGCTTGAATCAGACGCTTGGTTTGAAGTTGGAAGTTTATGAACTTAAGAGATTGATCTTGATCGATGATTCTTGGTTTTGATGTTATTTTCAGTGTTTTTAGCCTTTGAACAGTTTTGGGTGAAGTATTACTACTTTATTGGTACGGTTAAACCTTGATCAAATCAGCCAACTTAAAGTTTCCATATTGAGATTCACTTTATCAAATTAATCCCGAACCACTATAAAATCGAAAGCAACACTATCTCAAGGCATAATACACTATATGATGCCACTTGAAGTCTTAAATCACAAAACAAAATGCTAGAACTCAAAATGACCGATCGGGACGTTATATCCAATTAGTTGTTTTGAGCCTGGGGAGGCTAGATAATAGGCACCGATCTGGTTCGAGATGCTTTGGAGAATGTAAAGTTGATTCAGGAGAGGCTTCATACCACACCCTCAAAGCAGAATAGTTATGCAGATAGAAAGGCTCAAGATGCGACATTTATAGTGGGCGAGAAGGTTCTACTCTGGTGATTTACGGGGATGGTTGGGATAGATTTCGGGAAGGTTATGGAGTAAATTGAGACACGTAGTCTCATTTTGGAAGCTTAAATTGTAAGAGTTGACTAAGATTTGACTTTTGTGTGAACGACCTCAGATTCATGTTTTGATGGTTCTAATAGGTTTGTATGGTGATTTTAGACTTAGGCGTATGTCCAGATTTAGATTTGTAGGTTCCTAGGTGGATTTGGCTCTAATTGTTGAAGTTTGAAATTTGAAGATTTGAAAAGTTCATAATTTTTACCGTGGGTTGACTTTGATGATATCAGACTCGGATTTTGTTCTGGTAGATGGAATAGGTCTGTTTTGTCATTTCGAACTTGTGTGTAAAGTTTGGGTTCATTCCAAGTTGGTTAGGCTTGAATCAGACGCTTGGTTTGAAGTTGGATGTTTATGAACTTAAGAGATTGATCTTGATCGATGTTTCTTGCTTTTGATGTTAATTTCGGTGTTTTGAGCCTCTGAACAGTTTTGGGTGAAGTATTCGGACTTTGTTGGTATGCCTTGATCAAATCTTCCAACTTAAAGTTTTCATATTAAGATTCACTTTATCAAATTAATCCCGAACCACTCAAAAATCAATAGAAACACTATCTCAAGTCATAATACACCATATGAAGCCACTTGAAGTCTTAAAGCACTGAACAAAATGCTAGAACTCAAAATGACCGAGCGGGTTGTTATATCCAATTAGTTGTTTTGAGCCTTGGGAGGCTAGATTATTAGGCACCTATCTGTTTCGAGATGCTTTTGGAGAATGTGAAGCTGATTTAGGTGTGGCTTCACACCGTATCCTCCAGGCAGAAGAGTTATGCAGATAGAAAGGCTCATGATGCGGCATTTATAGTGGGCGAGAAGTTTCTTCTCTGAGTTTCACATGTGAAAGGCGTGATGAGGTTCGTGAAGAAGGGCAAGTTGAGTCCTCGGCTTATTGGTCTATTTGAGGTCTTGTCGAGAGTTGGTGAGGTTCTTAGAGGCTTGCTATGCCACCCAGCTTGTCGGGAGTTCATTTGATGTTTCATGTTTTTATGCTTTGTATGTGCTATGAGGATACGTCACATATGTTGGTTTTCAGTTTGGTGCAGTTGGACAAGGATTTGACTTATGATGAGGAGCCAGTATCAGAGTAGATATGCAAAGTAGATATCCTCACATTTTTTGTATTTTAGGTATGACTCTAAACTCGTTCGAGGGTGAAAGTTTGTCTAAGAGGGGGAGAATATAACGACCCGCCCTGTCATTTTGTGTATTTTAGCCCTATTCCCTATTTGACATTTCCCGATATGAATTTGATATTTGGTGATTTACGGGGATGGTTGAGATTGATTTCGGAAAGGTTATGGAGTAAATTGAGACACGTAGTCTCATTTTGGAAGCTTAAGTTGTAAGAGTTGACTAAGGTTTGACTTTTATGTAAACGACCTCGGATTCATGTTTTGATAGTTCCAATAGATTTGTATGGTGATTTTGGACTTAGGCGTATGTCCAGATTTAGATTTGCAGGTTCCTAGGTGGATTTGGCTCTAATTGTTGAAAGTTTAAAATTTGAAGATTTGGAAAGTTCATAATTTTTGCTGTGGGTTGACTTTGATGATATCAGAATTGGATTTTGTTCTGGTAGATGGAATAGGTTTGTTTTGTCATTTGGAACTTGTGTGCAAAGTTTGGGTTCATTCCGAGTTGGTTAGGCTTGAATCAGACGCTTGGTTTGAAGTTGGATGTTTATGAACTTAAGATATTGATCTTGATCGATGATTCTTGATTTTGATGTTAATTTCGGTGTTTTGAGCCTCTGAACAGTTTTGGGTGAAGTATTAGGACTTTGTTGGTATGATCAAACCTTGATCAAATCTTCCAACTTAAAGTTTTCATATTGAGATTCACTTTATCAAATTAATCCCGAACCACTCAAAAATCAAAAGCAACTCTATCTCAAGTCATAATACACCATATGAAGCCACTCGAAGTCTTAAATCACTGAACAAAATGCTAGAACTCAAAATGACCGATTGGGTTTGTCACACCCCAAAACTGAGGAGCGCGACCGGCCCTCAACCGAGTGAACCCGACCGAGCAAGCCTGTTAGATTTCATTCTACCCAAACTCATCCATGAATTTTGAGATAATACATATTATCATTAATTAGACGAAAATGTGTTCATGTCTACAATACCAATTCATCTTCAATAGTTTCATCATTTTTTTAAAGTCTCAAATGGACAAGTAACACATCCATAACATAACATAGTTTGTCTTTTCCCAGCACCAATACACAACCCACACTATGTATACAGAGCCTCTATAGATAAAGAAGAGTACAATGATAATACCAACAACAAGGCCCCGGCTATACCTCAAACCGAATACACAAGTACAAAAGATACATGACTTCGGGATGAAGTGGGGCTCACCAAGTCAGCTGGAAAGAAAGTGCACTGCTGTCACTGATCAATATCTCCATCTGTGGAACCACCTGCATCCATTGAAAGATGCAGCGCCCCCGGCAAAAGGGACGTTAGTACCGTCGAAATAGCACTAGCATATATAACTAAACATCCTCTCAATAGAATGACAAATAATACAAACAAGATTATCATAATAGCAATGAAAGCCTTAATCAACATCAAACCTCAATTTAGGATCAAAACAATTTTCAAATTAATTTTCATATCTCACATTGGGAGATTTTTAGTATCGATATACCATTGTTCACAATACCAGTACCATTATTCACCATACCAATACCACTATTCACAATACCATTATTCACAAAACCAGTACCATCGTACTCTTAACATGGAGTTCGATCACGACCCGATCGGCTAGGCTATCTCAGTAGAGACATCAAACACAATTTCTCTCAATATCAATACCACCGTCTTTAACACGGAGTCTGATCATGACCCGATCGGATAGGCTATCCATTAGGGACATCGACCACAATCACAATTTCAATTATAATTTCCAGCACAATCACCACCATGTGTGCGGCATGGTGTCCGATCATGACCCGACCGGCTAGGATGTCTAATTTGAGACATCAACCTTTTTATATCAATCATCGCATTTCATA
>AWOL01S0047823.1:10037-22066 GCA_000715115.1 Nicotiana otophora
CCAAAGGAAAATGGAGAGAAATACTACCCAAGGTTCTATGGGCATACCGCACAACATCGAAATCCAGCACCTAAGCAACACCGTTCTCGTTATTTTATGGCACCGAAGCTCTGATCCCGGTCGAGGTCGGAGAACCTAGCATCGAGTTTCGATATGCAACTGAGGAGTCGAATACGAGACCATGAACACGAGCCTAGAATTGTTGGATGAATGACACGAAGCTGCTCTCGTCCGATTGGCCGCTCAAAAACAGCAGATCGAAAGGTACTAAAATCGAAGAGCCAATCTTCGATATTTTAACATCGGGGACTTGGTGCTAAGAAAAGTCACCCTCAACACCCGAAATCCGAATGAAGGGAAACTGGTTCCGAACTGGGAAGGACCGTACCAGGTTCTTGAAATCATCGGAAAAGGATCCTACAAGCTCGACACGATGAATGGCGAACAACTACCGAGCAATTGGAACGTATCGCACCTAAAACGATACTACAGCTAAGGTACGACCCCTTCCATTTTCGTTTATATTTTAAACTAACCCTTACAAGTGTTCAACCAGAAACAACGATGGATTCTTCTACACGAAGCCTTTAGGTCTGAAAGTACGCGTTGCATTCTTTTTTCCTTAGACCGGTTTAGTCCCAAATGGGTTTTCCGATGAGGTTTTTAATGAGGCAACCATTGATCGTTCTAACTTAGAACGATTCAACAGTATCCGAGGTTCCTTTACAATCAACCTCGAATACTGGGGGGGCATTGCCCTCGAATGTCAACTTTGATGCAAAGAAATTACTTCATGGCAGCAGGGTCTCGATAGAAAAAATTTGTAAGGACCAAATGGTCAAACGAACCATGCCTGTGTAGTTTGCTCGAGCCCCTGACACAGAACATGTACGCATGTATAATCATTTAAAAAGAGAAGTATTTTTCTTTGCCGATATATCATGCCTTAGAAAAAATTATCTCCTTTACAATTTTATACTCTTGATCTATTATGTAAACAGGCTTAAGGGCCGATCATAACCAGAGTTCAGATAATCACCGCCACGCTCGGGGTCTGCCGTCTGAAAAATAAACGAGATCGAATCATTTAAACTCCGAGATCATAAGACATTTTAGGCAACCCTCGATTTTTGTAGGCCACGACCACCTCACTCGGGGACTGATACTTCGGGCAAGCTCGAAGTAAAACGGAAAAATAAGCCCAAGGGAAAATCCTGAACTAAAAAGGCTATGGCTGAATTAACACGGTTCGGAGACATCCGAATTCCGTAACAAAATAGGCATTCGAATTCACTCATAAAACCGGTTAAAAGGGCTACCCCCGGCAAAATCATAAAAGGCTTCGATAATATCAAGCCTTGAAAACTCTAATGAGTACAAAATTATTCGAACTCCTGAATAGTTCCTTATTGCATGTTAAGGCATTACAAGTTTTGCAAACGCAAATGATAAAAAACTTTTTCAAGCCAAAAAGGGAAAAAAGCCATAAACAATCTTTTTACAAAGGCTATATCGGCCTAATACAAAAGTCTAAGGGCTATTTTTGCTTTGAGTTCGAGAGACCATCCTCGCTCAAATAAAAACCTAAGGGTTACCTTACTTCGAGTTCGAGCAAGCACTCACTCGATCGTTAAGCCTAAGGGCTATACTAGTTCGGTTTCAATCAAATTGTCTAAACCTCGGATCTTAGAATACAACTTCATAATTTTATAAGGCAGAAAGGAAGAAAGTTTTATATATATATACGTCATAAATCATTTACAAAGGCAACATGACCCGATCAAATTTCTCTACAAAAGACCGAAACGGTCTTAAAAGAAATACAAAAAATACTAAAGGACATAGTCTTCTCCGGGAACATCATCTTCGCTCTCGAGGCCTTCTCCGCTTTCAGATCCTCTCATACTCCCAGAATCATCATCATCAGGAAAGGCCAACACTCTGGCTTCAGCTTCGAGCTCCTTAGAATTCTCGATCTCGGCTGTAAGATCGAAGCCACGAGCATGGATCTCCTCGAGAGTCTCCCTTCGAGACTAGCATTTAGCATACTCGACAATCCAGTTTGCTCGAACCTGAGCAGCTTCGGCAACCTCTTTTGCTCGAACCTGAGCAACTTCAGCGTCGGACCGGTAGACGACCACCATTGCATCAGCATTAGACGTGGCCGTTGCGACCTTCGATTTGGCCGCTGCAAGTTCTGTGGCCAGCCTCTCTCGATCAGAAGTTGTTGAACCCAATCGAGACTGGAACTCCTCAATTTTCTTGGCTTGCACTAAGGCTTTCTCTTTCAAGCTTCGGAGTTGGGTCTCAGCCGAGGCCAGTTGAGCTCGGGCAGCTTCCTTTTCTGAGGCAAGGCGGTCCATGTTCTTCTTCCATGCCTCACCCTCCGCTTTCACTGCATCCACTTCCTCACGAAGCTGCCCGATCACATCGAGCTTTTGCTGGACCTGTGGGACGGAACAATTAGCCACCACGCCCGAGTCAGAGTCATTAACTTTAAAGATTCTTTTTATCTGCTCGACCAGATCAGCTTGTTCTTTCTGAGATGCTTCTAGCTCAACCCGAAGTCCTTTTGCCTCCCCTTCTCTCTGCTCACTGAGAAGCTTGAAGGCATCTCTCTCCACAGTAAGCTCTCGGTTTTTGGCTTCGTACCGACTCATCTCCCCTCGAGATCGGAAGAAAGCCTCGTGATGAAGCACAGAAGCCTACAAAAATAGAAAGAAGGAATACAAGGGGAGAAAAGTGCAAGTATGAGAATTGACAAAGAAAATATGAACTTACTCGGTTCAAGGCCTGTTGGGCTTCGTTGAAAAGACAAGGCACTCCTCCTCGTCCATCTGGGCTCGGTCTTCTTTCGTGACCAAACATCGGAGGTAGCTAGCCACCCCTACGGGGGCAGCAAGAACCCGGGCATCCTCCGGGACCGCGATAACGATTGTTCTCTTATGCCCGGGATCGACACTAGGGGGCGAAAATTGATTGGTCAGTTTAAAACTCGAGGAAGCCTCGCCCGAGCTCTTCTTCGAAGCCTCCAAGTCATTCAGACCGGTGACATCTTCTACCCCAACAAAATAACCACGAAAATGATCTTCCTCTTCGTGGACTCCCTCCCCGTGATAAGTCTCCATGGCCTGAGCGTCGCGTATCATCGACTCGAAAAATGAAGGAAACAAGGGGGAATCCCCTATCTCTATTGCCCCAGATTTTGAGGTAAAATGAAAAGTGAACAAAAGAATCTTATGCCCATTTTAACTTGATTAATGCTAGGGTAGAAAACAGGATCATATGAGAAGAAGCTTAATGATAAGGAAGCTAGAACTAAACAACATATAATGGAGACATGGTATAAGAATCTTATATATACATAGAATTGAAACAGTAAAAACTAATAGTAGAGGTTTACAGATTAATACTTAAAACTTGATGTATCTGCTTTGTATTTACTTAAATGTTCTTGCTTTTATCCTTCTTTATCTTCTTTCTATTCTTATGTTTCTGCCATCTTACAACTACTTAATCTTTCCTATACTCTCACTCTCAACTTTAAAGACAGAAAATATAAATACCTACAATCACTATAAGAATTGAAAGCTATTAATCAATGGCCTACCAACCTTGTATCAGTTCCTTCAGCTAATGAATCTGGTGCAAGAATGGAAGCCTTCTATTGGAAGAATCAGCGTTGTTCGCTATGTGCATGACCTTCACTGTTAGGAATACCGTAATAGATAATATATAGGTTTGAATTCAGTTTTATCTTATCAGATATTATAGTTGTGATAGGATAGATACATATCTCTTTGTATCTTATCTCCTAGTCTTGTATAGCTAATACAACTCTAAGCTATAGAATGTATAACTTGTATATAATGAGGGATTCCTCAATGAATGAAAGCAAGCAGCCTTTTATCTCAAGATGAATTCCTTACATTCACTTCTAGCTTCAATCGACTATTAGTGTTCTGTAAAGCTTCTTCTGAAGCCATCAGCCGACGAAGTAGAAAGATGAGAACCATGAATTGTTATCTGCAACAAATAAAACAAATATACCAATGAATGAAACAACATACAACAATCATACGTGACATCATATACCAATCATATGTGACATTCATAAACGAAACTATACCAGGTAATCTGCACATGGAAAGTAAATATTCATGAAACACCATTTTCCCGTAAAACATCTAGAATAAGAAAAAGGTAAACAGAAAGATACCAAACAACGTTATAATCCAAGCACATTTTGTAGTTCATAGAATGTCGCTTTTCCAAACAAAGAATGAACTTCTTTAGCTTTGAAGCATCTAAGTTTCGAACTGGAACGAACATCAACTATGTAACTGTAAAAGATTGAGATTTGAAACCGACAAAAGTACAACAATTAAACTCAATACATAACCTTTTGACGATACAGATGATAATAGAAACAAATGAAAAGCTTCCTGGAACCAAAGGATAACTTCAGTTGACATAAGTAGGCACCTCAGTGGTACCCATATTCTTAAAACTTGATCATGTGGAAGAATTGATTAATTGAATGGTGCAGAAAGGCTAATTAAGGGGCTAAAATAGATACAAAGTCAACCTAAAAGAGAGAGCGACATCATGCTCACCTAGAAAGGTTCATGGCTGTCGAAACCACTGGAAATAAGAATAAAAATTATGACATGCATAAACAATTAGAGTCCCAAAAAAGTGCATCAAATAAAAGCATGCATTAAAATTAAACAAACATGCAAGGAAATTGGAATTTGCACGAGAAAATAAAAGCTCAATAAAATAGGTAGAGAAACAATCACCTGTGACAGCTTATTGACCATCTCGATTCTAGTACCATGACGAATTTACCTTGCCAATAATAATTCATCTAATTGGACTAACAAGTAACATATAACATGTCATCAAGAAGTATTTTTATATTTTTACACAATTTATGAAAAATCTCCCACATTTCACTTGAATGTACAACTTTGCATCGTTGAAGGTGTTAAAAAAGAAACAAAAGGAATTCTTAGCAAATAGTTTACTTGTTTTAGGCATATCACCGAACACCTTGGATTCATCAGTCTCCATATTTAATAATTCATTCATCATACTGAGTAAAGAATGAAAAATAACCAGAAGAATAAATGATTAAGATGGAAATGAGTACTAACTACAAAATATAACAGTTACAGATATACAATACCATGAAAATATGCTTATAGACTTCATCCATGGCCTGTCAAAGCGATTGAAGGCACTTTGGGTCAACACAACTTAAAAAGTTCAAAATCCTTTTTTTTAAAGGCTAAAAAGGTAGAAAACTGCAGAACTGTAAGCAGGCAAGCCAACAATGGGTGAAGTATACAAATAGTCTTTAGAGTGGATTGTCTTGAATTTTTGTGCCGCTTGACTCATGGGCAGAACTTCAAAATTATACCTTTCGGTTGCCCCATGATCAATACTTTTTATTTCTGATCTTGAAATTCTACCCATGATTATCCAAAAATAAGTAGTATTATATTTCTGCAAATTTTTGGCCAACAATAGACCTTAAATAAGGAAACTGGACAGTTTAAAACAATTGAAATGATATATTTGCTTGTCAAAGCATTAACGATAAATATTTATTTGTATTTGGTGTTTCCATCATACCAAATTAATTTAGCATTGTTAAGTGATTTGATGATACGTAAAATAAGTCTATGTGGAAATACATATCATATATTGATTTGATGTAAACCTCTAAGAAAGTTTTTATAACAAACATTAACACCCCTCCCTAGCAAGTACAAATAATGGATATAAATTAAACCACATTCATTACCATGAAAATTCCAAGAAGTTGCCATAAAAGCTACTTTCAAGACTTTTTTTTTTTTTTTCTTGAGGAGCAAAAGAAAATTGACCCGTTCTTTTAGATGACTAGGAGATCAATTAATACACTGTTTGGTAAAATGACCATAAACTTTTAAATTAGATGAGCATTCAAAAAGATTTTTAGGAAGTATACTGTTAGGGAAACCCACTTGCATGCGTCGCACCAGTTTGCCTAGTGCAGTTTACTCTCCTGTGTGGTTTACATGTTATTATATAGGAGCGTAGTTTACCTGTGCGCGCCCAAAGAATAGCGATTGCGGGCTTCCTTGTTAACAAAAAAATATTTTTTTATTTCAACTTCTAGATAAGACTTCATTCTAAGAAATAGAATAAGAGAGTATTATTCTCTAAGACAATTGAACCTGAAATTTCATTAATCTTGATACATCCATCTGAGCTTGTTAATAATTAGATCATGACTTAATTGGCGAGTTTATTGGTTCGCCATAGAGAAGGTAATGTGCCCATTAATTGCCCAAATATCAAGTGGAACTAGGCTAACACGTTGATTAATTAATTACGAGAAAGAGATGACAATATATTCAATTTATTCATACTATATTTATATCAAACCAACAAACAAGTGATATTTGTCTTCACATAAAAAAGTTTAAGAATTAATCATAGTTAATTAAAATGTATTCTTACCTCTATTAATTATGGTAAAATAGCTTGATTTAGTGTAACACAGAATATGATTAAATATCTTCTCAGAGTATAGTCGCAAGAAAATGAATGGAAATTAGTAGACTTCCAAGTCAATTATGACAATCAAGAGATTGTGGTCTCTCCAATTTCGTTAATTAAGGTGATATTGGTCGACTTTCAAGTCAATTTTTCCAATAAAAAAGGGGTTAAAAAAGTTCTACTTCAACCTTCCCTTGCCATCTTCAAATCTTATTTTTTTAACGCGCATTTGTACTGTGAATATACCAAACATGGAACGGGAAAACCTTCATATTTTGTGTGCTCTTTTTCTTAATAGGATTTGAAAAATATTGTGAATAATTTCATTGCTTCCTTTACTTTTTGTTTGAAATATCTTCATTGCTTATATTTAACACCTATCCTTATTCCTTTGTAACCTGATCACTTCTTGTTTGGAACCTAAACTTTTCTTTTTCTTCCTTCCACTGATAATTGCAACATAGTTAGACACTAACGAATGAAATAATTTTAGTTGATTATTGAAACTCTTCCAAAATCACTCGATGAGATAATTAATTAAGCTATTTAAATCAAAATAAACTTACACTTCAAGTTATGAATCTCACTTTGCTTCAACATTTTGTTAACGAACTAACTTATATAACCCGTGTGAAGAATTTTTACATTATCAATGTGTTTTAACATATTTGTTGTAGATAACTGGTACAGAGTATTGTTTTTCAGGTTATTAATCTTACTTTTTATGAACGGTCACTTGTAGTTACAATCTAATTGGACAAACAATATAATTTTTTTTTTGCACCATCGTTCTTTCCAGTACTATCTCTGCGGCCTTTGTTATTGTCGAAACTATGTGGTATGGTTCGACAACTAACCTATTTGTGCCCACTCATTATCAATGAGATCAGGGTTTTTCCAGCAAGAAATATATCGATGAGTTAGTAGAAAATCAAAGTTACTTTCTTAGTTATTTGGAATACATTTCATTAGTACAATAATGTTTCAAGTAGGGATGTCAATGGATATTTAAATACTAACTAAACCGACCGAACGATACCGCATCGTACCAAACCGATTTTTAGGTTTCTTTTAATAAAATTATAGGTTTTTATATAAATATAACCTTACCGATAATTAGGGTAGGTTTTTTATTTTATAAAAATAAATAGAAAAATATCGAACCGTACCGAATAGATTTACATTGAAAAATATAATTGTATATTATGTTTAAAAATAATAAAGCATTAAAGTTTTCCTTGTGCATTGGAATTATGAAAACGGTTACAAGCAAACAAGTGATTAAACTCAAAATCTTAATTTTCAAACCTATTATGCTATCCTACCGAAACTAAGTTATTTCTAGCATATTCACTAGCAAGACACAAAATATTCTAGGGATTATGATTAGCAAACTACAATGTATTGAATATGTTTCCTTTCGTATGATTCAGATTTATCTTTTTTGAATATTTTATTTGTCTTAAACATATACGGGGAAGGTAATCAAAAAGAATGAAAATGGGTTCTTCTTTCTTTTATCACCTAGGAGCCGCGTGAGATGAAAATCTCATGCACGATTTTGAATGAGAGAAAGAAGTCAGGAATCCTCTTTTCGACTCTGACTCTCCCATTCCAGTCGTTGCTTCTAAAGACTTTATCTTGAGTCCAAGCTTGGTTAATATCTTTCACTCGTCTGATTTATATTTTCATTATCGTTGCTTAGTTTCCTGTAAGTTGTGGTAGAATAGTTGATGAATCTATACTATGGTCATCTTTCATGTTTTCTTAATTCATCACCCTTTAAACAGTAACAATGTCTAGGGAGTTTTGCTAAGTCTTATAAAAGTACGTATGTTATTGCATTCTACTTCTACTAGTGACTTTTACATGACATTTAAAAGAATATAAAAAATAAACCGAATTGTACCGGTACCGAAGAGAAACAGACATGATTGAGATGGTTTTGAAAAGTCTAATTTTGGTTATACATAATAGAATAAACAAAATATGGTATAGTACAAATTTTATAAAATAATCTGCCGAACCGAACCATTGACACCCTAGTTCCAAGGTACACCTCATTAGTATATTTAAAAAAACAAGATCATTGAAAAAGAAAAGACTATTGACATCAAAATGATCGGATGCGGTGGCGAATCCAATCTTTGAAGTTTTATGGGTTCCTACAGCTACTTTAAGCAAATTTACAATTATAACTGAGTTGACAGTCATATATTTAGGGGATCTTTTTAAAATAAATACATTGTCTAGACAAAAGCTACTTAATTCACTTGAACTAATATGTCGCATAGTAGATCCGCCCAGTGGCGGAGCCACCTTATAGGAAGGGGTGTCAAATGACACCCCTTCGCGAGAATAATACACTGTGTAGCTAGGTAAAAAAATAAATTACATGTATATATACTATGTATTGACTCACTTTAATTTCCTAGTATAGTTACTTTTATATATTTTGATACCCCTTAACAAAAATTCTGGCTCCGCCCCTGATCATCGGATGGACCGCAAAACTAGATACAGTGATAAGTTTGTAGTATGACCAATTCAAACTAAATAGGTCACATGAGTTGATCGAAAATCTTGACCTTAGATAGTTGCTAACGAAGGTTGAAACTGTTCAAAGACTCTATAGACTAGTGGTAGAAACTCTTGCAATGTTAATTTGGAAAATAAACATTTGAAACTTCAAACTTATGATAATTAAGCAGTTAAAACCAAAACCTTGTAAAGAAAATTGATGTCAGTGTCGAGAATGTACCCCACAGGAACGACAGCAGTGGCCACAAACGCGTCATTCTAAGTCTCTAGGAAAGACTTGAAGTCTTGATAATTTTAATTGATAAGTCTTTCTTCTTAGGTTCTTTCTTATGTTATACATATATCTCTTCGTGTGGTATGGCAAACTATAACTAAGCAATATCAATATAATTTTCTATAGTCAATCCACCAACTTGACAATCAATCATCCGAATAATGGGAGAATCAGCTATGGAGTTTGCACTGCCTGGCTTCCGCTTTCACCCAACTGAAGAAGAGCTTCTTCAATTTTATCTTAAAAATAAAGTCCTCGGCTTGAAATTGCGCTGCGATGTTATTGGCCTCCTCAACATTTATCGTCATGATCCTTGGGACTTACCAGGTATATAAAAAAAAAAGTTCATATGGTCATGGATATGCAAATGATACTTGATTTTAGAATTACCACAAGAAATCAGAGCTATTAATGACAGAAAATTCCCGATATTGAAATTTCTGACATTTAGTTCAAGTGTAAAACAAATGTCGATATTAATTTTATTTTGTGACATATATCTAATGTAATGTAATAGGAAGGGGAGCCTTGGAGCAACGATAATGTTGTCTCTGTGTGACCTATAGATCACGGGTTCGAGGCGTGTAATCAGTCACTGATGCTTACGCTGATCTAATATAATGTAGTCTTATTCCTAATTTCTTGTAGTGAATGTAGTAGTATAACTCTCTGATATTGGCTAATGAATTGAGCAGGGCTGGCGACTATTGGCGAGAGAGAATGGTACTTTTTTGTGCCAAGAGACAGAAAACATGGCAGCGGAGGAAGGCCAAATAGGACTACTCAAAAGGGATTTTGGAAAGCAACTGGTTCTGATCGAAAAATATTTAGTTCGTCACATCCCAAGAATATAATTGGCCTTAAGAAAACCCTGGTTTTCTATAATGGCAGAGCTCCCCGAGGCTCCAAGACTGATTGGGTTATGAATGAGTTTCGCTTACCTGAGACTGTCTCCTCATCTCAGGTATATATTCGGGCAAAATACAAATCTTGTATTCGTTAGCCAAAAAATATATAGTATATTTTTGTATATATATAATGTATATATATACAAAACAATATCATTTGTTTGTCTAAGATAAGATTCGAACTTGTGACCTGTACCTAATCCACCAGTCATTTCTTTTATCAAGCAAACTAAAAAAGGGAAAAGTGTCATATAAAACTAAGGAGATTAGCCACTATTCCGTTCATAAATTGTCTAAGTTGCCATTTTGGAGATACTCAATTTACAAGGGTGAAATTTGTATGTGCAGGACATAGTGTTGTGCAAAATATACAGGAAAGCAACTTCCCTAAAGGTTTTGGAGCAGAGGGCTGCAATTGAAGAAGAAATGAAGACCCCAAATCAGCCAATGGACACCATGTCATTTTGCAGTGAACATAATGAACTAATTATGGCAGCGTCAATAACTGATCAGAGCCCCAAATTCTTGATGTCAGTTACTAAGGATGAAGTTGAAGAAGATATATTTTCAATTTCTGAGAACAACCCTTATGGAATTTCATTAGAAATCAAAGGTAAGAGTAATTGCTTAAGCCCAAATTTTCTGAATGGGAAAGGCAACCTGGCTGATCTTCAAGTACCAAAATTGAGCATGGATTTTAGTCAAGACCCTGTTTGGATGCAGTTGCGTAGTCCTTGGCTTGACAATTTTAGTTTAACACCTTCAGCTTTTGTTCATAACTTTTAGTCAAATAAGAAACTTAGAATGTTTAGTCATTTCTTATAAATGAATCAGTATTCTTAAATCATCCTTCTCTCTGCCCTGGGGCTTTTTGAAAAATAATACTTAGTAGTGTTATGTCGAAGATGAGCTTTGGAGCAACAATAAAGTTGTTTTTATGCAACCTGTAGGTTACGGGTTCTAGACATGGAAGTAGTCATTAATGCTTACATTAGGTTAGGTTGCTTACATCACACCCCTCGNAAGATTCTAGACATGGAAGTAGTCATTAATGCTTACATTAGGTTAGGTTGCTTACATCACACCCCTCGAGTGCAGCTCTTTTTCGAACCTGTATAAATGCGGAATACTTTGTAATCATTAATAACCTTTTTTTGTTGTCCCCCTTTTTTCCCCAAGAAGTGGTTTGATGTCTTGCCTGATAAAATCAGTGCATTGATAAATGTGTAAATTATCAAAGGGTAAAATCTGCTGTACTTTTAGACTGGTGATTGTTTCTATTTAGTACAGTTATTGGCATAATTCTCTGATGTTGCCTAAGCACCTACATGCCATTCATCAACGAATATAAAAATCTACGTTATTAACTTTCATATTCGGTCTAATTTGCAAAGAAATGGGAAGAGAAGAAGTAATTTTTCTTTTAATTTTCACCATGCATCCGATACTCATATTAAGGTCAATTAAATTTTATTTTTCAGTAAAAAAATCTCACATTAAAAAATAAAGCGCTCCATGACACCACATAGTCCTCCTAGCGATATATTTGGAGTTTTTGACCAATATTGTCCCTTATCTTTGAGGTTAGGTCTATTTTAGTCCCTCAAATATAACCATGAGCATATTTAATCCCTTAAGTATGCTAAAGTGGAGCATTTTTAGTCTCACTGACACAATATGTTCAAAAACTAACGATGTTACCCAACTCTGATTCATGAAGCAAATCTTCTGCTCTGAAGCAAAATGTTTCCTCT
>AWOL01S0047826.1:0-18291 GCA_000715115.1 Nicotiana otophora
TGCGTTGCTTCTGCAAAACGAGCTCCGCTTTTGTGGACTCCACTAGCGAGTCGACTCCTCGCATTTGAGGATCTCCATAAGTTTCTGCGCAACCGCAGGTGCGAAGCCAAACGTGCTTCTGCGCTCCTTCTCGCTTCTGCGCCCAAGTACCTCGCTTCTGCGGGGCTGCAGATGCGCTCCAATTTCTGCTTCTGCAATCTTCCCCAGCCAAGCCTACTTGGGCTTCTGCGATCAACTGTCTGTATCTACGCCCATTCTTCCGCAGATGCGGAAACACTAGAACCAGGATACCTAAACCAATGCAACATGAAACGAAAATGATCTGAACCTCGTCCGAAACTTACCTGGGCCACCCGGGACCCCATCCGAATGTACCAACAAGTTTCATAACATAACATGGACCTACTCGAGAACTCAAATCACACATAACAACATCGAAATGATGAATCGCACCTTAATTCAAACTAGAATGAACTTTCAACTTCCACAATTCGCGTCGATACATATCAAATCAACCCGGAATGAATTCAAATTTTTCACACAAGTCCCAAATGACATAGTGAAGCTATTCAAATACCCGGAACCACAATCCGAACCTGATATCCTCGAAGTCTACTTTCGGTCAAAGTTATGAACTTTCCAAAGCTTCAAATTTCCGACTTTCGCCATTTAGCGCCGAATCCTTCTAAAAATATCCAAATGCAAATTAGGGCATATGCCCAAGTCCAACATGACCATCCGGACCTAACGGAATCATCAAAACTATGTTTCGGGGTCAAATTCACAAAAGTCAAACTTGGTCAACTCTCCCATCTTAAAGCTTAAATCGTGAAATTCATTATTCCAAATTGGTTCCCAATAACCTGCAACCTAAAACCGACGATTCACATAAGTCATAGTACATCATATGGAGCTAATCATGCCCCCAAAATACCTAGTAAAGTGCAAATGTTTGAAACGACTGGTCGGATCATTACAGAACAAATCTCCACTTCTTTCGAAGGGCACGTGCCGCAACTAGAGCACCTAACAGAGCAGCAGTTAGGGAGCTGCCAATAGCTCCGGTTGGGGGACAAGAACCAGAGGCAGATGTTGTTACTCCCAGACTTCAGGAGACTTTAGTGCAGTTCCTGAGCATGTTTGGTATATTTTCTCAGGTGGGATTGATCTCCGTTGCACTAGCTACTTCACAGATTGGTGGAGGAGCTCAGACTCCCACCGCACATACTCCAGAGCAGCAGGCTCACATTGGTTAGGTTTTGGGTGTAGTGCCGGTACAGCCTGAGGTCAGGCAAGGGGCATCAGAGGAGGAGCAAAAGAGGTTTGAGAGGTTCAAGAGGTATATTCCACCAACTTTTAGTGGCACAACTACCGAGGATATACGGTGATTTCTAGAGAAGTGACATCGTATTCTCTGCACCATGGGTATTGTAGAGGTGAGCATAGTTGCTTTTACTATATTTCATCTATCGGGAGCAGCATATCAGTGGTGGCAAGTTTATGAGGAGAGTAGACCAGCCGATACAACACCACCCACTTGGGCTCAGTTTTCAGAGATATTCTTGAGAGAGTTTTTCCCCCAGACCCTTCGGGATGCATGGCACGTAGAATTTGAGCAGCTACATCGGGGCACCATGATGGTTCAAGAGTATGCCATCATGTTCAGTGAGTTATCCCGTCATGCACCTACTTTGGTTACAACGACTAGAGAGCGAGTCCATAGATTCATTGAAGGGCTCAATTATGATCTTAGATTATGCATGGTTCGGGAGTTGTAGACGGATACTCCATTTCAGTAGGTGGTGGAGATTGCCAGGATGTTAGAGCGTATTCGGGGTAAGGATAGGGAGGATAAAAATACTAGGAGATCAAGAGGTCTCGTGGTTCTGGAGGGTTAAGTTGATTCTACTCTTCAGCTATGACCCATCATGGCGGAGGGTTGGGCAGTCGGCCAGTCCAGTCTGCACTTCAGACTACTGGTGGTGCTCCAGTTAGTCAAGGTACTCATCTGGGGTAGTCATCTTTTAGTGCACCACCGGCACGGGGTTCCTACAACGGTTATTTCAGTTATCCGGCACAGACTCGGTACGAGCAGCCACACCCGCAGAGGGGTTGTTATGAGTGTGATAATACCAGGCACATCATGAGAGATTGTCCCAGACTCGGGAGGGGCAGATTTCATCAGAGCACTCAGGCTACGGGCTCCATTCCAGTGGCGGAGGCCGCTGCACCACATTGTGTCGTTATAGATGTTGATACCTAATTTTGCCCTCATATTTTTATAAATATCCTATATACTTTCAAAATAATATTCGTGCATCATCACCAATTTACAAGAGTCATATAAGTACTTTCTGCAATGTTTCATAATGTTTAAGGCTTTAAAATTAATTTTCTTGCATTTAAATTATTCAAATATTTATTAATTACTCCTTCAAATTATTTTATGATCACTTCTCATCCATATTTATTTTTTACACCCGCGTATGTGCTTTATAACATTTTACTTCATTTTATATAATTACATATACATTTTCTGAACTATTTACGCATTGTTTGCAAAATTAGCGTATATTTTACAATTAATTTCATTTTGATATTTTATTCATGGTAAAAACAAGTTTTTACATTTTTATAACCCCAATCTATTATTTCAAAATGTTAAGTTGCATAAACAATATTTTTTATATTTATTTAACTATTTCATTAAATTATTTTCCCTTAATTTCTTGAATTTAAAATCTAGCCCAATCCTAAGCTAATTTTCGGACCAAATTAATGGACGAAACACCCCAATCCCAAGCGCAATTCCTAGAGCCCAAACCAAACAACCCCCATTAATCCAACCCGATCGCTACCCATTTATTCGACCAGCCCCGCTTCTTCCCTAATCTTGGCCCTTGATCTCAAATGATCAACGAACCACAACCACTCCCCCGTTTTTAATTACCCTCCCCCAAACCATAACGCCCATTCTCCTGAGACAACCGCCCCAAAATCCTCTTATCCTCTCCACTTTCTTTGAGAAACCCTAGCCGCCTCCATTCAAACCCCAACCCTAATTCGATATCACATGAAAAATCTTCTATATCCCCTTTCCTTTTTTGCTCACATGATAGTTCTTACAATTTCCTCAGCGTTACAATATTTGGTACTCGATTATTTATGGACGCTGAGTCATTTGGTATTCTCTCAACTCCGATTCCTGTACCATCCTCATGTTCCTGACCTGATACACTCACTATCAGGCCATATGAGTCCAATTCAGTGAGATCTGCTACTATTTGTATTCTCTGTCTTGAACTAGGGTTCGCCTGATTTCTCCTAAATTGATTCTGAATCGATTTCGCATGCTATTCTTTCCTTTTTTTAATTTGTAATTGAATATTTCCCCTATTTGTGTGTTTACTTTTCTACTTTATAAACACTCATTTATCGTTCCCCTATAAGGCTTAGCGATTCGTTACTTAACTATTGTTACGACTACTGTTCTCTCAACTCTCATTCTTCTATATTTTCTGCACTCTTGGCTCTTGGCCGACTGAAAACCAAGGCCATCGAAACCCTCTCTATCGACCTCCCTAATGTGAGCACTACCCTGGGCTAATTTGAGTCTTCTGTGAACTCTGACGTACTAGGATTTGGGTCTTTTGGTTGTTCTCTTTGTTGCTGATATTCAAAGTTGTCACTGACACTAAGTTTTCTCTTCTATTTGTTTGTTGAATCCGCAGATTGGTAAGTGTCTTGCCCTTTTCAATTCTATACTATTTGCTATTATCTAGTGTTTTGTATACCCATGTTGTTTGAGCCAATATGACTCCAATATTATGTTATTATCATTGGTAATTTTACTTGCTTTGTAGCTATTCTGCAATTCTGAGTCTTCGAGTGTTAGAACCTTCTTAGATTTTTAAAAATCCAATATGTTTAGCTTGAATGAATTTGTGCCTTTAAGTTTACATTGTTGTTTTGCTGTTTATTGTGAGTTTTTCTGATGCCTTTTTCTGGATTCTTGCACTGTAATTCCTAGGGAATCATCTCCTACCAAGAATTTCCCTTAGTGAATTTCTACTGATAATTCCTTTATGTGAACTTTGTTCTTACCTGCTTACATGAACCATATCTGTTGCCGCAATGCTTTAACCAAAACCCGTTGCTTTATCTTTGGTGTTTGGTCAATCCTGCATTCTTTGGTATTGTTTATGCTTCTAGTTGAATCCTAATACATTTAGCCCCATGATCATGCATAGTCGACTGGCTTAAGTTCGGAGTCTGCCTGTTCAATTTGACCTTAAGACAATATGTCTTCTTGCCTTGATACCTTTGGACTTTGAGATCTTTGTGTTATACTCAGCATGATTAGGCTTCTCATTGATTGCTTGCTTGCATGTTTGTCATGTATAATTGTCATCTCCTAACTATGACCCTGTCTGACCCCTTATGACTTAGACCCCTATGTTTTTAAGATCCTTGTATGGCCAATGCTCTATTCTGAATTCATCCTGGAAAGCCTAGCATGTTCACCTCATATGTGTTTAATATATTTACCCTGTTAATCCAAAGTGGCATGTCCTCTGAACTCTTCTAGTGTTATGACTATCCTTAGCATGTTGTCATCTGCTTAATGATTTAACCTATGTTGCATTTACCATATTGCAAATTGAGTCTATTGACTCTCCTAGTTCTATGTTCTTTGTTTAATCAATACTATCACTATTGCTTCTAAAATGCAAATGTGCTTACGAATCGAGCTAAATGTCATACAACCCTGTCTCTATGAGGTGTTACTTTAGAACTGCTTGGTTGATTTTCATGTGTGGTCCATTAATTTATTTGGTACATTGGTCAATATTGTAACTATTGGGCTGGATATGAGTCCATGTGTGGCTTTGTGCTGTGCAAATGGGCATACTATCCTGTTTTGGGAAATGTTTAGATTTGGGCCTGCTATTCTAGCAAAAGAGTCTATTGAAGGCCTAGGCAGTGCTGGGTTAACTCTTCTTGAGTCTACTCTATTTGTTGGGCCTGTAATTATCTCGATTCTGTAATATTTGAGTATGTTTCTTCTTTTATCTTTGGTCATGTAATAATTTCTAAACAACGGATGGGGGAGATTAGTGAAAATGAGTTAGGATTTTCCGATTCTCGCATGAACGGGTAGAAAACTTCCCTATAGAATTTAACTGCTTTATTTGCTATTCGTTTGACGTGCTCCTATTCTACACACTCATATAAATCATGCCTATAGGGATCATGCATACTTCACTTGTACACCGTTCAAGCATGTTAGTCCAAGTATTTGCCACACTTGTTTCTATGTTTACTACTGTGCACACTTAGACAACATGCCTATAAGATGTAATAATATATGCTTCGTGAATCTAGATACCATGACTATAGGACTCCAACTAATCAATCGGTCAAACGCTTCTATTGCTTTTATTACACTGCTCACCTAGATATTATGACTATAGGATCTTAATCAACTAATCAGTTACTTTTGTTGCTTTATTGCATTGTCACACTTAGATGACATACCTATAGGGATAAAGTGTTAATAAATCAATTTCAATTATCAACTATTAGAAATCCTGCCCATTGGATACTGTTATTCGTCTTATACATTATGTTTATAAAAATAAGTGTTGTTAATCTTGAGCATTAAATTAGTGTACAATCTCATCATGCAAACAATTAGAGATCATGCCTATAGGACCTGCAATGCCTTTAATCTGCCTATGCGTTTGTCTAAAGCTGCAGTACTGCTTGTACGATACCGGAAATCAGAATCACATAGAAACCTTGTCTGTAGGACTTAATGACTCTAGTGCCTCTTAATTCTAAAAATTGTCTACTGCCTAATCTGCCGCGTGCATTTTCTTTTTATGTGTGGAGGTTAACTTGAGCCTTTAATTGCCTATATATGAAGTCATATATGTTTTGAGTGTGTGCTAGTTTTATCATTTTTTGAGCATCCTAAGTAGAGTCTAGAACCACCTAATAGTAGGTCCAAAGCCTCCTGGACCATAGGCACGGGATGGGTAGTGCTCGTATAGGACATGAACTAGAATTGAATTAGAGTGCCTTTAGGTAAACAACTTTATCATAGTAATCGANCGAGTAGTGCTCGCATAGGACATGAACTAGAATTGAATTAGAGTGCCTTTAGGTAAACAACTTTATCATAGTAATCGAGTAACGATGCTAGTCTGTGCTCGCTGAATAATGTGAGCAATCCCTACCCTAAGGGAGTTACGAAGTATTATTTAAGTTGCACGGGGTGATCCTTTAGGCTAAAGAATATAGGATCCCCCCATTTCTTTTATATGTTATTGTTCATCAAATATAGACTAATCAAGTTGTACTGTATAACCTCCAAAGACTTGTACTGATTATCTATATAGTTCAACTGTTGTCTGATTTTCCTTACACTTGTTCACAATAAGAACCTTTAAATTCTTTTTCTTTCCTTGCTTATATGATCACATAGGACAGTTATAATTTATAATCCGCATAGTGTAAACTTCGGCCTGGACCCATAGCTGTGGACCTTGAAGAGTGCCTAATACCTTCTCTTTGAAGTAATTTGAGCCCTTACCCGATCTTTGGTGATACAGACTAGTTAAAACAAAGTTATTTGCAAATAGGTGCCCTAACGCGCCTTAAAATCGTTAGGTAGAGACTCTCCTCTTTTAATAACCGTTTAAAAGAGTTGTCACATGTCGAAACCCACTTTCGTGAGAAAAAGGGGCGCGACAGCATGGCGACTCTGCTGGGGATTTACACTTAGGCTCTTACTATAACAAAGTTGACTTGTGTGGATTATTTGAAGACATGAAAATCCCTTCCCTTATTTCCTTCATTACTTTAAATTGCTATGACAAGCATATCAATTTCCTTATTTTCCTTTATTTGTCTAAATTGCTATGACATGAACATCCCCCATGTTTCCCTTTACTGTCATGACATGTACAAGACTGCTATATCATGTTTCTCCCATCCCTATCCCCTTATTTGCTTCACTTAATTCTCGTACATTTTCATGAGTTAAACTAACTTCCCTCTTTTGTCTTTCCTTTTTCTTTTCTTTCTGTTGTTCGCCTTTATCATATTACTTACTATTTTTACGCACTTTCATCATGTAAATATTTGGCAACATGTTACTATTTTGCATAAATCATGCTCTACATAATACTCCACTCACGCCTATTATAAACATAGCGGTGCTTGATGAGTGTCCGCGCTTTCCTAAAAATGCCATTTTAAACCGAAAAGGCTTATTTGCGGTAGAGTCGACCAACGGTGTAGTCGACGGTCCCGCGCCTTTCCTTTTCAAGTTGTCCACTTGAGAGTACCATTCTAGACATTTCTAGAAAATCATACTCCGATTTGAAATATACATACATCATGCCAAACCTAGCATGGATTGAGACGTCATTGACGTAGCAACCCATTTAGATGAACCTTGTCCAAAGTCCGACGGGATTTCCATAATCCCAAAGGACACCATTATATTATGTGCATTGCTTGGAGAAAACATGTCAACATGTTGATCTCTAGTGCGTAAATAGTCGAATCTGGAGTAGGGAAAGGGCTAACTTTTAGTTGTTTGCAGAAAATAAAGCACGAAATCCCAAGTTCCGTATGGTCCAGAATATCCCGCCTCTACTAATTGACTGGTGGAATGACCTTGCGCCATGTGATAGAAAATATGTGAGAAGGGTATTGGGTAACCTGCCATCTTTGTTGAACATTCAACCAAACAGGGAACTGATCGAGGTTGCTACCATGTTCTTGGATGAGAAGAGAGCCATTTTTCGATTTGGCAATATAGAAATGACTCCTCTCCTGGAAGAAATTGGGTCTTTCCCCACGTTACCATGGGATAGTTTCGGACTATTGGTGCCAGAGAATCGCACTACACACGATTTGCTGAAAATGTTGGGTTTTAAGAAGAATGATGTGCTGGTTTGTCTGAAAAAATCATACATCCCCTTTGAATTTCTCTATGAGCGTTATGGTCATAGCAAATCATATAGCCTTCATAATGAGGAGCTAGCCATTACCTCTTTGGGATTGGTGCACCGCCGGGTTTATGTTTTTATAGTCTGTTTCTTCGGTCTGTTGATCTTTCCCATGCAAGGGGGAAGAATTCATACTCGCTTAGCCATAGTCACCAGGACCTTAATGGATGGTATCGAGGGGGCAAAAGTACACTATCATCCCGATGATCTTAGCTAAGATGTACCGTGCTCTGGATCGGTGCAAGCATGTGTCCGGACACTTTAAGGGTTGTAATCTCTTGCAACAAGTTTGGTGCTAGAACACTTTTAGAGAGGTGATTATCGCCAAGAGCTTCTAAGAAGGCCACTGAATGACATTCATTCCAGATAGGTTTGCAAAGCCTAGAAAATTGTAGGTTGGGTGCATTTCTTTAGCAATCTGACAGACGAGCAAGTCCATTGGATGCTTGAGTGGTTTCCTAGTAGTGAGTTCATTATCAGATCCAAAGGAACTACTCACTTAGTACTGATCGGGATGCGAGGCATCTACCCTTACGCTCCTATAAGGGTGATAAGGAAAGTTGGAAGGAAACAAATCATACCTCGGGTTTCCAACATGTTTCAGTAAGGCAGATTTCAAAGGGGATGTCATCCCATTCAAGTTCGAAGCACAACACATGTGGAACCAAATGATCATCGTCGAAGGAGAGACTATTGAACTAGATAGGTATCACGTTGGTCATATGTACTAATATCTCTCATGGTTGAATGACGACATAGCTGGGGACGCCAAACAATGAGTCAATATGAAGGATAGGATCATAGATGAGGTGGCTGAAGCACAAATGAAGTATAAGAGGCTACGCAAAAGGGTGTTCGAGTCCGAAGCTAAGCATCCGAAACAACATAATGTGAACATGGAGGCGATAAGGGAATGGAAAGATATTGCCAATAAGTCAACAGAGAGGTTAGAATACCTGGAGCAAGGATTCATGGAGCTGGAAGGGAAGATGAGAAAGAGGCTCTAGGATTGTCAAGGCATGAACGATGATAAAGGAGGGAAGCTGGCAAAGGCTTACTGGCTACTGAACATGCGCAGTATAGGGAATGTGATTGATGGGGTAAGGAGAGCCAAGCATGGAGAGGTCCTTTAGGGACCAAGTAGCCTAGGAGATAATGTCATTTACTACTTTCTAGATTAGATTATATTTTGATGTAATAAGGCTTAATGCCATTAGTGACTTTATACTTATTGTCGATTTACTGAAATATTGATTTGGCTTGTTTTCACACGAATGAAATGAGGCTAACATTGGCATGAAATTTTTCCAGGTCTATGTGTCCCTTAGGCCTACCTCGGTCACAATGAGGTCTCCAAAGTTAGGACGCTGATTATTGCATGACCTTATGTGATACATGATTAAATATTGCAAGCACTCTTTCACTTTGTCTTACTGACTTGGTTACCTTTTTGTTTTTCTCTTTCTTTTGATTATTCTCATTCCCCAAGGTTGGTTCGTGGATTCTTACATCATCAGCTTATCACACCATATCCAAAGGTCTTCCACCTCCTCCTCCACCTAGCGACCCGAAAAATAAAGGCAAAGGTAAAGGGAAGATGGATGATCTAAGTGGTAACCGAAGAGATAATGCTACCATAGCAGAGAATGTTGAAAACTCAGATGGAAGAAGCACGCCGGGATAGAATAAGTTAGTCTTACATTTGGAGCAGAAAATCCTCGGGTTGCAAGGTGAGCTTGAGCAGGTCCGAAATCTGGCAAACCTCTCTCTTACCCTAAATGTTCCTGACATCAACCAGCAAAACACAACCACTCAGAACCAAACACCACCACAAAACGCACAAAACCAGAATCCACCACCCATAGCTCTGAATCCTCCCGCACCGCACCAGCATCACAATCCCGCACCTCCCCAAAACCTTAACCCACCACTAATGCAAACCCATTAATAACACCACCATCACCCGACCCAATATCTGCAAACTGCCACTTATCACACTTTCTCAAAACGCACCATAACCTACCCCCGCTCCTCCTCAAACCTCAATAAATGATCACCCATTTACCCAAGTTCTAGGAACCCCTCAAGGCAATCCGATATACATGGAAACCTTACCCCATACCCCACAACAAACCCTATACGTACCTGAGCCAACCAAGAAGGACTTGCTCATTCGAAATATGGCAGAAGTGTAAGGCCCCATTAAAAGTTCCAAATGATTTAATATTTTAAAGTGCGACAACGATAGTCGGGAATAACGTATTTGAGTATCAAAGGAGACCTATGGGGTGGAGCCGCATTATTTTGACATCCAAAGTGTTTCAACGATGTCATTGCTTCGTGTATATGTGATATCCCATTTAGCAAACAAGATCCAAATTCAGCAAACGAGATCTGTATTGAAATTACGGAGCCATACCAAAAAGGATCGTCGAATTCGGATATCGTATGAGAGAGTTAGGCTCATTTCCAGGAAAAATAGAAAAGATTTCCCATCCCCAGCACCCAGGGTAGCGTGAGGCGCTAGACCTTGTGCTGGGATGTTTGAGGTTCTGGAAATTTGGTGACAGGTAGCGCCCCACGCTGCCTGTGATGGCCGAAATGCTATATACTCATTCGGGGGTCAATTTACCCCATTTTACTGGCCGAACTTTGGGGTTTTCCTCCACTATCTCAAGACCTCTAACTCCCCCCATCTTCAAGATGAGTAATACATACTAATTTTGTGTTTCCTTCCATCAATTCCACCCTACAACTAACTCAATCTTCCATAAAATACATAGATCTTCAAGAAATGTCTTCAAGAACTCAAAGGAGGGTTTTTGCAAGATTTCTTCCAAAAGGTAATCCTACACCCTTAGACTTACATGTATGAATATATTATGAGAATATGAGTATGAATTAAGTATTGGAACTTATGGTATGGTTATTGAAATCCATAAGTTCCCAATTTAAATACATAACCATTATAGAGATTGAAAGGTGATTAGTTGATGGAATTTTGTTAGTTGAGGGTGTATGGATGGTCATATATGTGATGTTTGGAGTTATGGATTATTCAAGAATGATGGTGGGATAAATTATTGGTAAATGGTAGTAATTGGATGAACTAATTTTATGGGTAAGAGATGTAGAGATTCATGCCTACTAGGTGTTTGATAAAATGTATAAATGGCCTAAACTATGGAATTTGTTACTAATATTGGTTCCATTGGATGTTGTCATTGTAGATTGAAGTTGCTTAGTATAGTAGATCGTTGTAGTATCATTAAGAGAAGGATTAAGGTATGTATAGCTAAACCCCCTTCTTCTTAGAATCGAATTCCATGGTGTTCATGTAATTGAAGTAAGACCTTGATCATTATTGAATTGGCTATTCCTAATGTGGTTGTGTCGAAGGATATATGTTCAATATTTATTCTAAATGTTTTTATCATGTCAACTTTCCATTTGAGGATATGTTCAAAATGTGGAATATGTGTTAGAAACGTTATGACTTCATGTCAAGATCAAAATAAAGTTTGTTATGCCAAATTGTATGAAAAGCCTCTATGTGCCTAAGATTCCCAAATTGTTGTGTTATATGAACTTACTATCTTGAACGGGAAGCCTTATTGTTGTTGACAATGATTATGATAATGATATTTGAATGTGGAAAAAGGAACTGAAATTATGAAAACCGGCCAAGTGCCAAGAATGATTTTGTAATCGTGATTACTAGTGCCAATGAATTGAAAGAATATGAAAGAACTATGATGTGAGATAATTGAAATTGTGGTTATGGTTGATGTCTCAAGTGAGATGGCCTAGCCATTCGGGCCATGATCGGACGCCATGCCGCACACATGGTGGTAACTGTGCTGGAAATAATAATTGAAATTGTGGATATGGTGATGTCTCAAATGAGATGACCTAGCCGGTCGGGTCGAGATCGGACTCCGTGTAAGAACATAGTGGTATTGTGGATTGTGGCATATGGCACTAAAGATTACCCAACCTAATAAGATGGAGATTAACTTGAGAACTTATGTGATCCTTACTTGATGTTTTAGTATTGTTTTAAAGCTTTTATTGAACTCATGAATGTTTACCCCTTGTATTGTTGTCCATTCTATTCAGATGGTGTTTTAGCTTTACATACTAGTACTATTCAGCGGTACTAATGCCCCTTTTGCCGGGGGCACTGCATCTTTAAATGGATGCAGGTGGTTACATAGCAGACAATGTTTGATCGTAGTTAGTGTTACATCATCATCTTCTCAGCAGACTCGGTGAGCCCCATTTCATTCCGGGGTCATGTATTGTACCTTTTGTTTATATTGTGGTCACTTTTGAGGTATAGCCGGGGCCTTATTGCCGGCACCATGTTTACTCTCTTTTATATCTTTAGAGGCTCTGTAAACACTATGTGGGCTGTATATAGGCGTTGGGAATGTTGAACCAGTTATGTTGTGTTTGATCACTTGTTCCATTCGAACTATAAGAAATATGTATTTTGAGACTTAAAGGCGCAATGGCTAATCAAATTATTTAGCATCGTATGTATGAAATTCTTGCTGTATAATTTATGAAATCATGTCTTTCTTGATTATGGGTGAATTGGGGAGAAAGAATCTAACAGGCTTGCTCGGCAGGGTTTACTCGGTTGAGCATCGGTCGCGCTCCTCGGCTTTTGGGTGTGACAAACTTGGTATCATAGCCTAAGGTTTTAAAGTGTCCTAGGATGTCCCAGAGCCGTGTCTAATAGAGTCCTTATTATTGGTGTGTTATCGACCACATCTATAATTAGGATGCTACATGGGCATTTAGGAATAATACCCTTTTTTGATATTCTGAATCATGCGATGAAACTGATTGTGAAACTGTTCTTCCTCCAACTTGTGCTTTGAGGTTCAAGGTAAGTTTAAATGCTCTTTTGGTATATTCCAAGTAATGTTGTCATATGACATGACGAATGGGTAAAGGCCTAAATATTAAACAGATGGCACATGTATCATGTTTAATGAATAGTATGACCATATGAGACAAGTATATAGTACCGTGAGCATACTTTATATGAGAAGGGTGCTAGAAGCGATTACCCACATCCAAAGAGACATTGACCTAATAAATGAGACCTAAGCTTAACTAGTCCATGTGGATAGTCTAGGAACCATTTGTATGATTCAAAGATGTAAATTTGTTACATAGGCACGTGATATATGAAAGGCATGACCTGGAGAGTAATGATAAATGTGTAGGTCTCTCACGGGAGACAAGAAGTTATGAAATGAGAGTTTAGTGAACCCAAAACGAGAAGACCCTAGCACTATGAATGTTATAAAAATCCCAGGAATGTGCGAAGTGGTGTTACACTCCAAAAAAGATATTGACACGAGAGATTTGGATCCCAAACCTATGTGGCTGAATAAGAGTAGAGAACTTATGAGGTTAATACCATGGGGACTTAAGTCTCCCTAATAGTCAATCATATACAAGAGGACTAGAGATGTGAAACATGTGTCCCTCAAATTGCTACATTCAAGACTTGTGTCAAAATGTGAAACATTCACCCCAAGTGGAAAGGGAAGGGTCATGGTGAGGCTACTTAAGTGCATTAAAACGAGACTAGGGCCATGTAGCTATGATATTTGGATATTTTGTTGAAGACAAATGTAGTATAGAAAAGAGATAATGGGTAACGTGATTCTCTGAAAGGATATGCTAATGATAGACCACTAGTACCCCAAAAAGGTGGAAGGTTAAGGAAGGTAAACTCTCCATACATGGCAATGTGAATGACAGGGTCAACGATCCTAGAAACTAAGAGTATGTTTATAAAGGGATTTTATACTTGTTAGAGGGCCAGGAATAATCGAACCCAAGGAAGTACTACAGATCAAATGTGAAAGGCTTGCGAGTTCTTAGAATGAGTTAATCACGGATTTGCGATTTAGCTAAAGTTCCAAGGCTTTAAGAAATACAGAGCAAGTGGGAGAGATAAATGTTATGTGATAATAACCCAAGAGTGCATCTGGACTTGATGGAGAGTCTCTTAAGAATTTTACAATCAAGGAAGTGTTAAGTGATACATGAACAAACACACTTTCCCACGAATATCCCAACAAGTGTCGAGAGGCGAGTAGGATGAATTCCCAACTAAGGGAAAATACCACGTAGCATATGGAAGAGCGGATAGCTATTCACTAACTAGGAAGAATGAGGCGAGAAGAATTGGAAGAAAATCTATAAATTGAGATGGTCATGGTTATCGCAAAATAGTTCGTATTAGAATGGTGGACTCGCCTAGAGCACAAGTATTAATAGAAGATATAAAGGGTCAACTCTAATGCGGCCGACATGAGTGACGCCGAATATCAACTAAACTATTTAGAGGGAGTTCATGTATACATATTAATTTGGAAAGTGAAACTACTGATGATGAAGTGGCGGTGTGCTAAACTCAACAAACCAAGCACAATGATACTATGAGTTCATGAGAGGCAGATAAGTGTGTGGCACAATAAGGCTGCCAACTATGAATTAAGGGCAAAATGAATGGAAACGAATGCTCCAGTCACAAAGGAAATATAGTAGCAACATATTTTCTAGGCCAAGGGAGAAATGTTTGAAATAGATTAAGAGAGGATGAACACTTGTTACGAACCAAACATGTTTAACATGATAACTGTTAAACTGTAATACCAGGAAACACTATTGGTGACTACAATATGGGGAATAAGGTGAGTTACTCATCGAGAATGGAATCAGGTGGACTAAGTCATACACTTATAGGGAAAACAAGAAGTCGTCATTGAAGAATTTAGGAGGATCTCAAGTTTCAGAAAAGGACCTGTTCGGGCCAATGACTTTTGTGAAGTGAATATATATAAAGGGTGTTGATATGTGTTTTGGGAAGTGTTTAACAGTAAAGAGGAATCGTGAGAATGTTCACCAGGGAAGTAAAGTGGTTTCTTAAAATCCTATAATACTTATAATGAGGAAATAGGATGGCTAAGAAAGGTTTAAGCACGATGTTACTTCACATATTGAGGCAATGCCATGCAGGTTGATGTTATCAGGGTGTGCGCGCAAGCTAGTAGATGTTATTCATTTGAAACAGATGGTCCCATAAGAAAACTAACCTAGTAATGTCTTTTGTTGAGAAATTTGGAAAAACAAGTTGCAAGTACTAATAATATTGTAACCGTATCAAGGAAATTTTTGTAGAACTCAATTCCTAGGAGGTTATATGTAAGAGAAATGTGATATAGATGTTCCACTAATGATGAAATATGGCAAGATAATCATTTATGCCTCTAGGAAACTCCAGAATCATAAGAAAAACAATCCAGCACATGACTTAGGACTTGCGGCTGTGATTTTTATATTAAAGGTTTGGCGTCGTTAATTGTATGGGATCCAGGTGGACATATTCACGGACCAAAAGATCCTTCGATATATTTGCAAATAGAAGAAATTGAATCTAAGGTAGAGAAGATGGCTTGAGTTACGAAAGGATTATGACATCAATATTCTATATCATCCGGGGAAGCCAATGTTGTGGCGGATACCCTTAGCCAGAAATTTATGTGTAGTTTGGCTCACTTAGAGGCATGTCAAAGGCCGTTGGCCAAGGAAGTTCATCGATTGGCTAGTTTGGGAGTTTGTATTGCGGACTCTAATGAAGAAGGGGTAATTGTACAAAATAGGGCTGAATCATCGCCTGTTGTAGAAGTCAGAGAGAAGCAATACAACGATCCATTTTTGGTACAATTGAAGGAGGGGATTCAAAAATATAAAACAATAGCTTTTCTCTTAGTATGTGTGATTCTACACTAAGGTACCAAGGGCGTCTATGTGTTCCAAATGTAGATGGTCTTCGGAAAAGAATCATGACAGAGGCTCACACCTCTAGGTATTCCGTGCACCTGGGTTCTACGCAAATGTATCATGATCTTAAGAAAGTCTACTGGTGGAATGATATGAAGAGGAATGTAGCGGACTTTGTGGCAAGATGTCCAATTGTCAGCAAGTGAAGTCCGAACACCAAAGGCCCGGTGGCTTGGCACAAAACATAGAAATTCCAATGTGGAAGTGGGAAATGATTAATATGGACTTTATGATAGGATTATCTCGTACTCCTCGTAAGTTTGACTCAATTTGGGTGATTGTGGATCGACTCACGAAATCAGCACACTTCTTGCCAGTTAAGGCTACCGATACAGCGGAACAATATGCTTAGTTGTATTATTAAAGAAATAGTCAGGCTGCATGGTACTCTGGTTTCCGTCATTTCTGATCGTGGAGAACAATTCACTGCTATGTTTTGGAATACATTTCAGCAAGGTTTGGGTACTCAGGTGAATCTTAGTATAACCTTTCACCTGCAGACTGACAGGCAGGCAGAGTGGACTATTCAGACGCTTGAGGATATGTTGCATGCTTGCATTATAGAATTCTAAGGTAGCTGGGATGATCATTTACCACTCATAGAATTTACCTACAACAATAGTTATCATGCTAGCATTCAGATGGCACCGTTCGAGGCTTTATATGGAAGGAGATGTAGATCTCCCATTGGGTGGTTTGAAATTGGGGAAGGAGAGTTGATAGGGCCAGACCTCGTGCATCATGCTATGGAAAAATTTAAAATCATTAAGGAGCGGTTGAAGACTGCTGAGAGTCGTCAGAAGTCCTATTCAGATGTTCGTCATATGGATTTAGAGTTCAAAGAAGATGATTGGGTATTCTTGAAAGTTTCCCCCATGAAAGGTGTAGTGCGATTTGGTAAGAAAGGGAAACTGAGTTTGAGGTATGTCGGACCGTACAAAATTATTCAGAGGATTGGTGAGGTGGCGTACAAGCTTGAGCTACCACCTGAGATGTTGTTAGTGCACTCGGTATTTTATGTGTCTATGTTAAAGAAAGTTGTTGGAGACCCGGGACTCATTATTCCGGTAGAGACTATTGAGGTCAATGAGGAATTGACTTACGAAGAGATTCCAGTTTCTATTATTGATCGGCAAGTCCGAAAGTTGAGAAATAAAGAAATTGCCTCCGTGAAAGTGTTATGGCAAAACCAACAGGTTGAAGAAGTCACATGGGAGGCCGAGGAAGAAATCAAGAATAAGTACCCTTATTTGTTTGAATAGCTATGTAATCGTTCTATAAAATGGTTCCCTATGAATTACATATCATTTGTACAGCTTATGCTAAGGGTGTTCCTTTTCTGGTAATATATTTTGCTTAAGAAGCCACGGCTGGTGTTGTTTTCATGTTATATTGCGTCATCGGATTATGTATATGTTGTAGGATTGGTTTATGAGATTCTCTGATAGGTAGATAGGCTTAGTCATAGGGGAGCCTCTGGCGAAATATTTGAAGTTAGTAAAAATTGGGAACTATTGGAGTGTGGATGAGGATTTAAGTCACATTGGGTGTCTATGGAAAATTCTAACCCTTATTCGAGGACGAATGAACTTAAGAGGGGTAGAATGTAAGGCCCCGTTAAAAGTTTCTAATGATTTAATAGTTTAAAGTGCGACAACAATTTTCGGGAATAACGTATCGAGTATCAAAGGAGACCTATGGGGTGGAACCGCATTATTTTGACATCAAGAGTGTTTCAATGACGTCGTTTCTTCACGTGTATGTGGTATCCCATTTAGCAAACGAGATCCAAATTTAGTTTTTATTGAAGCATTAGATCCGTATTGCAATTACGGAGCCATAGCAAAGAGAATCGTCGAATTCGGACATCGTATGAGAGAGTTATGCCCATTTCCGAGTGAAATAGAAACGATTTCCCATCGTCAGCGCCCAGGGTAGCATGGGGCGCTAGCCCTGGCACTGGGATTTTTGAGGTTAAAGAAATTGGGCCACAGGTAGCACCGCACGCTACCTGTGACGCCCGAAACACTATATACTCATTCGGGGGTCATTTTACCCCATTTTTCTTGGCCGAACTTTGGGGTTTTCCTCCACTCTCTCAAGACTTCCAACTCCCCCCCATCTTCAAGGTGAGTAATCCCTACTAATTTGGTGTTTAATTCCATCAATTCCACCCTAAAACTAACTCAATCTTCCATAAAATACATAGATCTTCAAGAAATTTCTTCAAGAACTCAAAGGAGGGTTTTTGCAAGATGTCTTCCAAAAGGTAATCCTACACCCTTAGACTTACATTTATGGATATATTATGAGAATATGAGTATGAATTAAGTATTGGAATTTATGATATGGTGATTGAAAGCCATAAGTTCCCAATTTAAATACATAACCATTG
>AWOL01S0047830.1:0-23476 GCA_000715115.1 Nicotiana otophora
TGTTGAGCTCGTCACTACTTTCATCCCAAAGGTTAGTCTTGTTACTTATGAAGTACATAGGGTCGGTTGTACTCATACTATACTCTGCACTTTGTGTGCAGATCCAGGTACTTTCGGATACGGCGGCTGCTAGGTTTTAGAGAATAATTGTTGGAGATTATCGAGGTAGCTGCTTGGCGTCCGCAGACCTTGGATCTCTTTTCTTTCATTTATTTGTATTGTTTTATATTTCCAAACAGTGTTTTATCAATCAAACTATGTCATCATTTAGATGCTAATGTACTCAGTGACACCGGGTTTTGGGAGTGTATTTGTATCCGTATTTTTGGGGATTTGCTATTAAATCTAAATATTATGTTTTCAATCGTAAAAGAATTTGTGATTTATTGAGGTTGTCTGCTTGCCTAGTAATGGGATAGGCTCCATCACGACAGGTGGGATTTTGGGTCATGACTATGTCACATGTTGATTGGGTGAGTATGTATGAGATTTATATGTTTCCTACATCATTAGTAGTGTTGGGAAGGTTTGGAACAAGGTTCTAGTTGATATAACGATAGTTACCAGTACTGGGTTGGATTATGGACAGATATTGTGGCCGATGGTGTTGATATGGGCTGATGGGTGATGTGTTTCATCATGTAGTTATAGCTTGTTGATTTAAGCATGAGTGTTGATGGCGGGTTGCGGTTGATACAGTGTGTTTATGTGAAGATCGGGTTTTTGCTGAAATGCTTGGATGTTGAAATTTAGTTATAGGGCTTATTAGTACGGGTGGAAGGAATAATCTTTAGTTGAGGTGGTGTTTTTAGGCTTCTGAAGATTGGGGTGACGTGGGATTACCCGTGAGAATGTGTATGGTGATTGCATTCAGTGATTTGATGACTTCAAAATGGTTCTTGGCATGTTCGAGGAAAAATTCTTTTTTAACAAGAGGAGAATGTAACGACCTGGCCGGTTGTTTTATGTATTGTAGTCTCGTTCCCCTATTTATTGTCTCTAATATGTTCATTTGTGGTTACGTGACTTTCCGGGTTAGTTGGTTTGGTTTCGGGTGTGTTTCGTAGTGAATTGTGACACTTAGCCACAAAGTTGGAAGCTTAAGTTGAAAGAGTTTACCGGTGTTTGACTTTTATGTAACTGACCCCATAACAATGTTTTGATTGTTCCAGTTGCTTCGAATAGTAATTTTGGACTTAGGCATATGTCCGTATGTGAGTATGGAGGCCCGTAAGTTGTTTTGACATAAATAGGTGAAAGTTGGAAAGTTAAAGGTTTGGAAGGTTTGACCGAGGGTTGACTTTACTAATATAGGGCTCAGATTGTTAATTAGGGAATTAGAATAGGTCATTTAGTTCATTTGGTACTCTCATGGAAATTTCCAGGTCATTCTGAGGTGTTTAGGTTTCTTTGCCTTTAGTTTTGCATTTAGAAATGTTCATTACTTCATTAGGCTTGAATTGGGGCACGATTCATGGTTTTGGTGTTTTTTGATGTGATTTGATGCTTTGAGTAAGTTCACATTATGTTTTGGGTTTGGATGGTATGTTTAGCCAGGGTCCCGGGGGCTTCGGGTGTGTTTCATATGGGTTTTAGGCCATTTCTTCATGTGTTGGAACTTTTGATTTCTATGCTTCTAGTATCCCTCTTCGCGATCTCGAAGAATGTGTTCCAATTGCATAGAGTCTTCACTGGCAGGTGGCTTTTTGCTCTTCGCATTCGCGATGATACGGATGCGTTCACAAAGCCTTGGGGTGTTTATTCATCGTGAACGCGAGTGTAAGTTAATCATGTTACTTTTGAGGTTGCAAATAATTAAGATCATGAACTGTAAGTACCAAGAATGTTTGAAGGAGTAGAAGCTAAAATAATCGAAGAAAATAAGTTTCATCGAAGCACCAAGTTGGGAATGCTATAACCCGTACTTTGGGGGTGATACTAGGATGATTAACATGATAAGGAGGTGATATTATTAGGTATTGTAGTCATATTATAGTCATGTGTTATGTTTTGAAGTCAAATGAGTTAGGAAACAAAAGTCGACAAAAGTTGTCGCAAGTTACGTTGATAATTTTACATAAACATTAGGTCTAATATTACTGAGATTTACTCTTAATGTCATTGGATTTACAGGGTGATCCAACCACCAAATTAAATATATACAAGTCTAGTATCCAACGCATTAAACCATTCGTCGATACGCCATCGGAGTATACATATATTCGTTTTTTCACAAAACTGCACAAGAAGCTCCGTTTGGGACCCACAAGTGCGGTTGAAGTTTATCTTGATATATAAAGTTGTAGCCTTCGTCTCTAAGGCTCACTTCGACCCAAATCAGACCTAAAAAGTCTCTCTAGACATCCTAAATACATCCTTAAGGTTTTGAAGAAATTCCATCATGCGCAATTCAAAATCAAGACGCGAACACATCAACGCGATACTTACAATATAGGTAAGACTTTGTCATCCCCCTTTCTACTTAAAACTCGTTTTTTGGAAAGATCTTCGTTGTTAAGGAAGATTTTCACCTTTATATTTTACTTATACAAGCATAAGTAAGGTGTGGATAAAAGGGAACAAGGTTTGGCAGCAAGAACACAAGAGGTATGTAGGGTTTTCGTTTTGTTTTCGACATGATTTGGTTTAGCTATGTTCTAGCCTTTCTACTTGATCTTTTTGGGTTGTTCAAGGTAAGTAGCAGCATGTATTGTATCCTTGTATATTAATGAATCCCACATGTGAATTGTGGAAGGAAATAGATTAGGTTGGAACTTCAAAACACAACAAGAGCAAAAGGGCAAATCCCCATTTGGCCTATGCCATCTAGACTTTCGTTTGTTCTGTTCCTTTGATGTTTTATGTATACCTAAAACCAATATGATCCTAATAGATTCATTTAATATTACATAAGCTTAATTATCATGTGTTTATTCTTAGATTATTCATAAATTAAGTTTAGATTTTCATGTCACAAGTTAGCCACTATGAGTCGACATTACATTCACAATTCCGTTTTGTCAATCGTTTGACACTATTGTGGATAACTGGATCTCCTTTAGTTTGATTTTATCATCTTTGCTGATTATCCATTCCCATGTATATTGCGGTGCTTTCTATTATTTTTAGGGATCATCATGTTTTAGGGGAAACTCTACCGAAATTTTTGGAAATTCGAAGAGTCTGACAAATATTGAGATCCTTGGTTCTAAATTCGTTATAGAGGGATCCTAATGAGTTAATTTATCTTAGTATCTCATGTACATACTTAGTTTCTCCCTAAAATGGTGATAGGCTCCTCTGTCCAACTTATGGACAACGAGCGTCAGATTACGTTTGTGATTCTGTTCATGGTTTCCTTCATGATCTCTTGAGTCCATATGATATTTCCACATGTCTTATGCCTCATACATGCTTACATTGATTATGCTTGAGGGATATATCCCATAACACCAGCAAGGCCTATTGATTATATGCTGGGGATATAGCCCATAACACCAGTCGGGCCTATTGATTATATATTTACTTGCTTGGGTGGGGAGGGGGGTATAGCCCATAATACCAGTCAAGCATGTTATATATGCGTATATAGCTACAGTGTGCATTGCAAGACAATACATGAGGCTAGTTCAGTTTTACAGTTACCTTATGTCACGCCCCAAAACTGGGGAGCGCGACCGACGCTCAACCAAGAAAACCCGGACAAGCAAGCCTATTAGATTTCCTTCTACCCAGACTCATCCATGAATAAATTGTGTACATATTTTTGTTAATCAGACAATAAGATGATTATGTCTACAATACCAATTTCTTTCCAAAAATTACTTCATTTTAAGTTCTCAAAACACACACACACCTTCATGGTTCAAAGTGGAACAGGTGATTTAATCACAACACAACTTGTTTATCATTCCCAACACCCATATACAACTTACACTTAGTCTACGAAGCCTCTAAAAAAAGAGTACAATGATAGTGCCGACAATAAGGCTCTTGCTATACCTCAAAACATGATAACACATACTAAACAAATGATGCACAACCTCAGAATGAGATGGGCTCACCAAGTAAACTGGGAATAATGAGCACTGCAATCACCGGTCAGTATCCTCCACTGTGGAACCACCTGCATCCATTAACGATGCAGTGCCCCAGGCAAAATGGACGTTAGTACATGCTGAATAGTAGTAGTATGCAAACCAAAGACCAATTTAAGAACTCAGAAATACAGTATGAATATGTTGAATCAAGGCGATAATAAAATAGCATAGATAGTCAATTAAACCAAAGCAAGCTCGTCAAGACCTATCATTAACATTTATAGAATTTAAGATGAGATTCTCTGTAACCATTTTCACACAAAGCGGCCCCGCCGCCTCACACCAATGTATGCATGTGGAGATGTAAGCACAATAACAAATCTCTACTCAAGAGGCCCTGCCGCCTCACCCCAATGTATGCGGGTGGAGGTGTAAACACAATAACCATTTTCACACAAGCGGCCCCACCACCTCAACCCATTATATGCGAGTGGATATGCATCAACGATACCAATACCTACATAAAGCGATTGTCAAGCCCCCTTTTTCTCTCTCGCGAAAGAGGGATTCGACGTGTGACAACTCTTTTGAGTGGTAGGTAAAGTGTTAAAAGAAGAAGAGTCACCACCTAACGATTTTTAAGGTGTGTTAGGGCACCTATTATGAAGATAAATCTGTTTGACTAGTCAGCATCACCAAAGATAGGGTAAGGGCTCAAATTACCTCAAAGAGAAGGTGTTTGGCACTCTTCGAGGTCCACAATTATGGGTCCCGACCGAACTTAATACTATGTGGATTATAATTAGGCAAGATTATTGAATAAACAAAGAGAATAAAAGGTCAAAGAGTTTCATTATAACACAATGAGAATTGGTACAAATCTTAAGGACTATAAGGATACAACTATAACAGTCTATATTAGATGACTAAGTGTATAAAGAGAAAAAGGGGTCCTAAGATTTTTAGCCTAAAGGATCACCCTGTGCAACATAAATAATACTTCACAACTCCTTTTAGATATGAGCTGCTCATAGTGTCCAGCGGGCACAGACTATCCGCTCATGCTACCCGATTACTATGTTGAAGTTGTTTACTTAAAGCGTTCTAATTCAATTCCAAGTCGCGTACTATGCGTGCACTACCCGTCCCATGCCTAAGGTCCAGGAGGCATTAGACCTCTATTTGGGTTGTTCTAGACCTTACTTAGGCTACTCAAATTGATAAAAACTAAGCGACATTCAAAACAAATAGGACTTTACTTAAGGACAGTTAAAGACTCAAGTTAGCCTCCACACTAGACAACAAATGCACGCAAACAGATTTCTACATTAGGCACTAGACAATTTCAGAATGGAGGAATATTAAAGTCATTAAGCTCTATAAACATGGTTTCTAAACAACTACTCAGTTTAAGAGTATCTGGTACTGTTATGCCGTTTATTGAGATTACAGATTATAAGTTATTAAAACCCATAGACATGGTCTCTAAGTGATTTACGCAATAGGGGGAATGAAAACCATTGGGAATACTCAAAATTACTCGTGTTTGATCCTATTGGCATGCTTTCTAAGCAAGTAGTAGTATTTTATTGCTAGGTTCTAATTGTTGGCAGTTGAAAGTTGATTCTGCAACACTTCATCCTTATAGGCATGTTTTCTAGGCAAGTTATAGATATAACAGTAGCTGATGAATCAATTATGAACCTATGGACATGATATCTAGATGAGGACCAGTAGAGCATAAGCTAGTATAATCCTATAGGCATGGTATTTAACGAACATGCTGTCATTATGCAAATTGAAGGATGGTTATTGACATTTGTTTCCTATAGGCATGTTGTGTAGTGGCACATAGCAGTGTACATGGGAATAAATAGAGTATTTAAGCTTACGCTTTGATAGTGTAGAAGTTGTGCGAGTGTGTGATTCCTCTAATGGCAGGATTTCTACTAGTGTACATGGAAATTCAAATAGCATATATGGCAGGTTGGATAAAATACAAGTAAATCATACGAATCCTATAGGCATGTTTTCTACCATTTTATGCAAACATTGGAATATACCATTTACCCAATTTCAGTAACACCCCAATTATTTATTACAAAATTATTACAGACCAGATGAGGAATATAAGTACAAATACTACATAAGAAATTATAGTAGGCCTACAGGAGATACCCAGTATTGCCTGGGCCTTGAACAAACTCCTTCTTCGCAAATAGCACGCCTAGATCCAAACACGAGACTATGCCCATCAGCACAACCTAAAAGTCATAGAGGAACTCAAGCCAAACAAAATAGTCACAAATTGCCCATATGACCCAAATATTGAATTACAAAGAAATCACTTACACAACCCAGTTTGCAGATTATACAAATAATCTGAGGAAGAAAAGCTAAATGCCAGAGACAACTCAATTTCCAGCAGTACAGAGAGTGGTCAAAGAACCCCAAATCCTAGGGTGTCAGAGTTCACAAGGGTCTCAAATGGACCTTGAGCAATGCTCACATAGGGAGGTAAAGAGAGAGAGAGTTTTGGTGACTTTAACTTTCAGCCAGCTAAGAGTGATAGATTCAGAATAGTGTAGGTAACAAATGATAGTGAGATGACATTGATTAAGTGATAGAATTTGAAGTGGTACACTTGTATTTTAGAAGCAGACATAGCAGGGGTGATTAAACAAAGAACATACAAGCAAAGAGAATCAACAAAAAACTCAAAGGACAGGTTGATATCACAAGTTCAAACTATTAGCATATTGGGCAAAAAACATTTTGTAAGAAGCAGGGGAATCAGGTTTTCTAAGACTACAAGATTAACATACAAAGGTGCACAATGCCAAACGAGTCTAAAGTAGAGCATTAACTTAAAGGATTTAAAGTCTAGGGGTCCAAATTATGTTGAATATCCATTACAACACCAGAAAGTAGACATGACAACTTATATCACTAAGACAAAACATTATCAAACATTATAAGGAAACACACGTTAATATGGCTACTCTAAAGGTCCCAAATAATCACTAGGGGATACAAGATTAGGCAAATCGGAGACATAATGAGTGCAAAAAATAGCATGGGAGCAGGTCATAGCTAGAGTGAAGGTCATTGCTAGGACAAATTATAGATACGAGTCCGTCATTACAGGAACCTAGAACAAAGCAGGGAAGCAAACTCATGCCAAGCAGTAAATGTAAACATTCAGGTACCAACACATTCGGCTAAACGAACTTAAGAGAGTCCAAATTATTCAAGTTAAGCATAAACATATCTCAGAAATTGTAGATATAGGTAAAATCAAATGCTTAAGAAGTTCAGATCACAAAACGAGTTCAATGTCAACAAGGTTGCACATAGAGATGGTCTAGAAACATATTAGGTCATGAAATTTAAAAGGTATGAATATGCAAATCATGAACACAGGAGAATAAAATTACAAAAGCTAAGGAACTTACCAGTTAGCACTTGACAACTACACAAACAAGAAAGAACAAACTCCACAATAATCTGAACGTCAGGAAAAAGCAATAGAACCTAGAATTCTAGTGCGTCAGAGTTTCCAAAGGCTTCAAACGAACCCCGGGCAGTGCTCGTACAAGGAAAAGTTGAAAAATTGAATTCCGGTGGCCTGGGATTTCAGCCGGCCAAGAGCCAAAGTATAGAACAAGAGAATGAGAGAATAATAGAGTGACAACCTTTAGTTCTTTAGCGAATCTCGTGAGAAAAGTCTGTTTCAAAGTGGAATGGGGAGGGGTTTATATAGTAGTAGAAATCAAGCAAACAAACAAGGAAACACTGTAAAATCGAACAAAAATAGGGAAATAATAACATGTAGAATCAATTTAATTGGATTAGGAGAAAAATTAGGTGAACCCTAGTTCATGATGGAGAACCAAAAGAAAAGTCAAAAATCTCACTGAATCGAACCCGTACGACCTTGCCATGATGCATATAGACGATATATCTTCCACATACCGAAGGGTGAAGCTGATCTCCCTTGATTTGGAGATTGATATTTGCCAAAAATGGAGCAAGTACTATGTAATACCATAAAGAAGCAACCGGTAGCGAAGGAACATAAGTATGCTACGTAAATAACGGGTGAATCCCATTGTTAATAGGATTAGGAGAGGGATTGGTGAAGGGCGGCAATTAGGGTTCTTCAGAGAAGAGGGGGGATTCTAGGGATTTCAGGACGGCGGGTCAGTAAGAAATGGGCTAGGGTTTTGGGTAAGGGGGAATATAAAGAAACAAGTAGGTGTGTTATGGGACGTGGATCATTTGAGATCAGCGGCCAGGATCGCAAGGGAGACATGGTGGGTTATTCGAAATGGGTTCCGCCTGGGTTGAGGTTAAGGGGTTTATTTGGATTGGGCTGCTGAAGAGGAGAGTGAGTGGGCTAAGTATTTGGGACAAAATTGGTCCGAAAATTAGCCTACAATTGGGCCATTTTTAAATAAGAGATAAAAGGGAAATAATTTAATAAAAAATAGTTTAAAAAATACTATCTATGCAACATAATACTTTAAACCGATAGTAGAAGATTATAAAAAATGTAGAAACTTACTTTGACCTTGAATAAAATGACAAATGCAATAAAGTTGTAAAATATAGGCTATTATTGCAAGGTTGTGAAAATAGCCTAAAATACTAGTGTACAAAACTGAAGTAAAAACATTTGAAACAATGTGTTATGGATGCAAATAATAATTTAAGGTGATTAAGTCATCACAAAATGATTTGAAGGAGTAATTAATAAATATTCAAGTAAGTTAAATGTAAGAAAATCAATTTTAAAGCTCTAACAATTATGGAAAATTATAGAAAATGCTTGTATAGATTTTGTAAACTAAATAATGATGTGAAATGATATTTTGAAGGTATATATACTATTTGAGAAAATATGAGGGCAAAATTGGGTATCAACAACTGCCCCTTTTTACCTGAGAATGATGAAAGAGTTGTCGGGTAAAGAAAATGATGACCAATTTGGCCGAATTGAGTGAGGAATGATGTGATTTCAAAAATTGGAGGCCGAACCCCGGTTCCTGAGTTGCCTACATATCCCTGGTGTTACGGGAATCAGGACGTGTATAGTTCTGGATCCAACAGTGAACGAAACCAATGGAGTTGTTATAGGAATGTTTGCATGTTTCGGAGAGGGTTCTTTTGGGTATGATAGTATCAGATGAATTTATGCGGAGTCTTGAATGTTAATTTGAAACGTTACGATTATGTCATAGGGTAGAAATCTGAACGATCACAGAGTAAAAGGTATGCAATTATTGGTAGTTGGTTACGTTTGAAACAATTGAAAGATGTGAATGTTGTGAACAGAAATCGGAGCGAAGATTGCTCCCGTTTGTAGAACGGTTACCTCCTGGATTACCTGTAAAACTTAAAGCACGGTGCATGCAAATATATATATGGGCTATTGTGAAAGTTTAAATGTGATGCAAATCCCTTTAGACCATAAAGGTTGTCTTTGGACGGTGAGGATGATGTCCTTAGACCATGACGTCTTGGGCCATGAAGCGTATGATAATGGATTCACAGGCCATGAAATGGTGTCCTCGGGCCATGAGGATGGTGCCTTTGGACTATGACACCGTTGAATAATGATGTGCAATTTTGTGAGATCCTCAGGCCATGGAATGGTGTCTCCCAGCTATGAGGATTGTGCCTTTGGACTTTGACGCCTTTGGAAAAAATGGCAATATTTCAGCCCATGCAAAGATATGATGCCTGGTCATATGCGAGGATGAGACAAGACAAGGCTTAGTCTTGTGTGAGATGAGGGCGGCGCTTAGCCCTAGGTGACCAAAGAGATAGTCTTAGGTCTTACGTAGCATAGTGTAGATAGTATTTAGTCTCACGCAAGGAAAGGCAATGCTTAGCCTTACGCAATTAGGGAGGCAGTGCTTAGCCTCATGAAAGAAGAGGAGACAATGCTTAGTCTCATGCAGGGAAAGGCAGTGCTTAGCCTTATGCAATTAGGGAGGCAGTGCTTAGCCTCATGAAAGAAGAGGAGACAATGCTTAGTCTCATGCAGGGAAAGGCAGTGCTTAGCCTTATGCAATTAGGGAGGCAGTGCTTAGCCTCATGAAAGAAGAGGAGACAATGCTTAGTCTCATGCAGGGAAAGGCAGTGCTTAGCCTTATGCAATTAGGGAGGCAGTGCTTAGCCTCATGAAAGAAGAGGAGACAATGCTTAGTCTCATGCAGGGAAAGGCAGTGCTTAGCCTTATGCAATTAGGGAGGCAGTGCTTAGCCTCATGAAAGAAGAGGAGACAATGCTTAGTCTCATGCAGGGAAAGGCAGTGCTTAGCCTCATTAAATTAGGGAGGAAATGCTCAGCCTTATGCAATTATGGAGGCAATATTTAGCCCCGTGCCAGAAGAGGAGATAATGCTTAGTATCATGGAGGGAAAGACAGTGTTTAGCCTCATGCAATTAGGGAGGCAATGCTTAGCCTAATGCAATTAGGAAGGTGGTGCTTAGCCTCATGCCACAAGAAGAGACAATGCTTAGTCTCATGCATAGAAAGGCAGTGCTTAGCCTTATGCAATTAAGGAGGCAATGCTTAACCTCATGCAAGAAATGGAGACAATGCTTAGTCTTATACAAGGAAAGTCAATGCTTAGACTTATGCAATTAGGAAGGCAGTGCTTAGCCTCATGCAAGAAAAGAAGACAATGCTTAGTCTCATGCAGAGAAAGGCAATGCTTAGCCTTATGCAAATTAGTTAGGCAATGTTTAGCCTCATGAAACAATGCTTAGTCTCATACAGAGAAAGGAAGTGCTTAGTCTTACGCAAGAAAAGCAATGACCGGCTATGAGAGAGTAAGGTATCTCTTAGCTTGATGTGTTTGCGTTTAGCAACTTGTCATCATAGAGGTAGTGATTTTGTTGTGTGTATGTATTTGCGAATATTACTGTTGTGTCTATCGTACCTGCATTCAAAGGAAAATTTGAGTGTTGCAGGGGACAGTTGGTTCGTGCTCTTAATTCCTTGCTTCACCTTTACTCCTGTCTCGAGATCCTGTATAAGTTACCTTGGGTAATGTCTGGCTGTTATAGAAACAAAGTTTTCAAAAAATATGCGTGCATTTGACAAATTATTTGCGAAAATATAACAATTTGAAATGTAGTATGTGATATCAAATAATTTAAATGAACTAGTGACTGTGACACATTTCAGAGACATTGTAACCTCCTTGCCTTAGAATTTTGAGGGCTCCCCTCAAAATTCTGCCCCAGTTTAAATATAATACTTTTGGTTGTTCCACATATGACGAAGTTGGCTGAACTTGCAATCTTGTCCTAACTTCCGATCATCGGGAAAATGAATATTTTATTAAGATGTGACGGAACCCACAGGGCTGCCTACGTATTCCCTCTTAAATGGTAATCAGGTCAAGCGTAGTTCAGTTATATCAAGTGAAGAAATGCAAACAATCCTAAACATAGTATCTCTTGACTGCGTCTGAGTTGATAGGTTTTGGCCAAATCCCTCCATCCATTTCTGCAAGTATGAGTGCTCCTCCTGTTAATACTCGAGGCTTCATCTTGATGTGGGAAGATCTATTTTATCACCAACTGCCCCGGTGTGAATTGCCTTAGTTTGACCTTTTTGTTGAAAGCTCTTGCTATTCTGTTCTGGTAGAGTTGACTGTGACATACTGCATTCATTCTCTTTCCATCAATGAGAGCCAGTTGTTCATAGCAGTTTTGTACCCATTCTGCATTGCTAAGCTTGGCTTCTCGTATAATTCTCAAAGAATGGATTTCTACTGCGGTAATAACTGCTTCAATGCCATAAACCAATAAGTAAGGAGTTGCCCAGTTGATGTGCGAACTGTGGTGCGATACCCGAGCAGAGAAAATGGCAACTTCTCGTGCCATTGCTTGTGATTGTCTACCATTTTAAATAGTATCTTCTTGATGTTCTTATTGGCGGCCTCTACAACTCTATTAATTTTTGGCATGTATGCCGTGGAATTCTTATGCTTGAACTTGAAAGTTTCAAAACTTGGCCTTCATTAGGTCACTGTTGAGATTGGCGTCATTGTCGGTGATGATTGACTCTGGCATTCCAAACCGATAAACAATGCGATCCCGAACAAAATTTGCGATGACCTTTTTAGTTACAGCTTTGTAAGATGCGGCTTCGACCCATTTTGTGAAATAATCTATGGCCACTAGAATGAACCTATGCCCATTTGAAGTAGCGGGTTCGATTGAACCGATGGCATCCATGCCCCAAGCGGAGAAATCCTAGGGTGCACTTATTGCGTTGGGTTGACGAAAAGAAGATAAAATTCATAATACTAGATTAAAAGATGAAAATCTAATGTTAAAAAGTGAAACTAATACAAAATTTCCCAAAAGGGAACTTCCAACCATCTCAGGTGCTCAACAAATACACAACACACCTAACAATGACAAAAAGATCTATCTATACTATTCTGAAATTTTTGAACAAAACTACCCCCGCGGAGGTTACGCGGCCGCGTAATGCTGACCGCGGCCACACTCTTGCTTTAGCAGCCACGTAATTCTAATCGCGGTCTGTATTCTTCACTTCTAGATCTGGGTTGAGCTTGGTTTCGCGAACTGCGTAATTTCCATCACCGTCGCGTGGGAGACTTCCGCGGCCGCATAATCTTGATGCGGACCACACTTCTTGTTTTTGCTTAAAATGTAAGCTCTCTGAACCTCAGCAACCGCAGTCTGCATAATTCCAATCGCGGCCGTGCAGGTACTTTCGCGGCCACACCTTTCTGACGCGGTCCGCGTTCATGTTTTAGCCCAAAAATCTATCTCTCTGAATCTTCCTTTCACGGACCTCGAAATAGTGCTCGCGACCGCGTTGTAGATTTCGCAGCCGCACAATATTAGTGCGGTCCGCATTACACATCTTTTGGCCCAGTCATGGTTTTTGTTCAAGTGTTGACTCCTTTATGAGTTGATTATGACTCCTTTGGCTCATTTTGAACAATCCCTGCAAGCAATCATATTACATTAGTTTCCGGAAATACCTTCACGCATTTTTGGCCCTAAACACAAGTAAAAGAGAGCAAATAATAGGTTAAAATCCCTACTTATCTATGATCTAAGTGGACATGAAAGTCATACTAAGATGGGCAAACAAAAAGATCTTCCTTTGGCGAATTTGTGAAAATCTCAAATTTCAAAGGAACTTTATGCGGACAAGTGACCTCTTTCAATTGACATGTACACATATGATAGGTGCTGATATACGCTCCCATGTTACTAAACAGTGAAAAGTTTTCATGATAGCGTTCACAAAGGGAGTAAATTGATTGTTTAAACCATAGGAGCCACATACATAAGAGAGAGAGAGAGAGAGATAGAGAGAGATAGAGAGAGAGAGAGAGAGAGAGAGAGAGAGAGAGTGGTTCAAGAAGGATCTCAACACTAGGCTGTCTTACATTAGATTCAATACCATGTAGGTAAACATTATGATGGTGCGTGTACAAGTGAGCAGATGTTCTCCATTTGAATCAACAAGCTCTATATGAAATTCATCACGTATAGTCACTTGTTGAGAATTTGGGGAAGCAAGTGGGAAGTGTTAACCTACGGTTATAACTCAATTCTACAAAATAAATGTAGAGCTCAATTCCACAATAGGTTGTAATTAAGAGAATTTGTCATAAAGTGGCTTCAAGAATAATGTTCCTCGTTCAAAGAGTAGGTACATGAAATGTTTTGCGAATAAGACCATGTTTATGAAGGCTCTTCAATATTAATAGGTGTGGTCTGATGAGTTGTAGTAGAATTAGGCAATGTAGTAATTGGGGGAATATCCTCACTCCTCGGGTGCTCACCCACATCATCAATTATAGGGTGAATTGCCACTCCTGGGGTGACATTGGCTCTTTGGCCAGTTCTTGCCTTCTTCTTAGGTGCCATGTACTGAAAGTTAAAGTAAAGCACCAGTCAAAGGAGGAACAATCTTACAAACAACTTTATCGAACGATCAAGAACATGAAAGAAGGGTATTATTCCTAAATGCCCATGTAGCCTCCTAATTATAGATGTGGTCGACAATACACCGATAATAAGGACTCTACTAGACACGGCTCCTAGATATCCTAAGACACTTTAAAACCTTAGGCTCTGATACCAAGTTTGTCACGCAACAAAATCGAGGAGCGCGACCGGCGCTCAACCGAGTGAACCCAACCGAGCAAGCCTGTTAAATTTCCTTCTACTTAAACTCATCCATGGATGGAGATAATACATATTTTCATTAATTAGACAATAAGGTGATCAAGTCTACAATACCAATTCATTAACAATAGTTTCATCATTTTAAAGTCTCAAATGGAACAAGAAATATAACCAAAATATAACATAGTTTGACTTTTCCAACACCAATAAAAAAACTACACTATGTCTACGAAGCCTCTATAGATAAAGAACAGTACAATGATAGTGCCAGCAACAAGGCCCCAGCTATACCTCAAACATAATACATAAAGAACAAAAGATACATGACCCGGGAATGAAGTAGGGCTCACCAAGTCAGCTGGGAAGAAGGTGTGCTACTATCACTGATTAATGTCACCTGTTGTGGAACCACCTATATCCATTAAAGATGCAGCGCCCCCGGAGGAATAATATTACAAGGAGGAACAATCATAAAATCAATGGAAGCCTCGAACAATACCAAAACATCAGGTTAAGAACCACATAGGATTTCAAGTAAATTTCCATATTTTCAGGTTGGAGATTCTTAGTACCTATATACCATCATTCACAATAACATTATTCACAATACCAATATCACTATAATCTTAGCACAGAGTCCGATCACAACCCGATCAGCTAGGCTATCTCATTAGAGACATCAACCACAATCACTCTCAATATTAATACCACCATACCTTTAACACGGAGTCCGATCACGACCCGGTTGGCTAGGCTATCTCATAAGATACATCAACCACAATCACAATTTCAATTACAATTCCCAGCACAATCACCACCAAGTGTGCGACATGGTGTCTGATCACGACCCGATCGACTAGGCTGTTTTATTCGAGACATCAACCTTTTTATATCAATCATCGCATTTCATATTTCTTTCACATCTTTTTATTTCATTGGCACTTGTGGCCACAATTATAAGATCATTCCTGGCACGTTGGCCGTATTTAGTATTTCATGCTCACATTTTCAATTTCAAACATCATCATCATCATCAACTACAAATACAATTTAATTCAAGATCTATAGCACACATATGAGCAATTTAGAGTCTTAGGCACATAGAGATACTTCACAAAATTTGTCGTAATAGCCATCGTTTGAACTTGACCGAAGTCGAAACATTATTAATGCAAAACCCATACTTGAACCCATTCTCAAATGATAACATGACATGATGATAGCATTTGGTATACATATTGAACATATAGCTTTCAATACAATATTATTCGAAATAGCCAATTTTATAATGAACCACTCGGTACTTGCATAAATTACAAGAATATCGTGGAATTCAATTATAAAAGAAGAGTTTAGCCAACATACCTAACTTGAGCTTGCTTAAACTCTAAAATGTTCTGAAAATCTTAGCAACTTCAATCTATTTTAGAAATGTAACAAATTGAACAAAAATTAGGAAGATGATCATGGTTCTAGCTCATTTTAGCATTTTATCAAACACTAGGTGTGCATTAAGTTTTCAAGGTCCTTTTATGGAAGATTCGATCATCCCACAACCCATTGTTTACCGTGCTTAGTTCAACAATCTTCCTACACCCCTTGATAACACATGCATGTAAAATAAACAACTTTTATACCCAAAATTATCTTGCTAATTATCCATGTTTTAGATAAATTTCGACAGTAAGGTCTAAGGTGTGGAATCTTACCTCTAGGATGAAGACCTTGTGTTTTTTCCTTCTTAATCTTCCAAGATTTTAGCAAGAATTGAAGTACAATTATTGAGGAACACCTTCTCACTCTAGGGCACTCTCTCTCACTCTAAAAATGTCAGATTTTAGCTCAAAATGGTCCATTGCATCTATTTAACGAAGTAGGGTCGGGTTGTAGAAACTCAAAAATGAATCTCCGGAACAGGATATGCGGTCGCATATGCGATCGCATAATTGATATGCAGTTCGCATATCGGCCGCACAATTTGGCCCCTAAAGTTGTTATTATCTTCCTGGGTCTACGATCACTATGCAACCCGCAGACCTGTTCTACGGTCGCATAATGAACCGCATAACGGTTTTGCGGTCGCATAGTCGATCGTAGAATGGCAACCAAGCCTGCCCATCTCGGCCTCACTCTGCGACCACTCTGCGGTATTTGGCCGCATAAATGTTAAATTCCTTTGCGAAATTTTACGGGGCCTTACATTGATATTTACCTTTTTTGCATAGATCATGAGCTTCCTCCTTATCCTTTCTCCACGCCATCACGCGGGAGTAACAATCTCTGTACCCGTTTGCTGTGTAGGCCCTTGGAATTGCCCAGGCCTGCCACTTCTCACACTCTCTTCAGGATACTCACGACACGATGCCATATGTTCCTCCCCGCACATCAAACAGATCGGGATGGGTGTCCCCAACCTAGGGCATTTGTTCTTCTTGTGCCCCCTTTTTCTGAAACCACAACATATTTCAAGAGTCATCCAACATAAACCCAAGTGGCGCTTCTTACAAATCAAACATTCCAGCTTATTGGTGTCAACAATCCTCTCTCGTTTCTTAGGTGCCCTCACCACATGATTCAGTGGCGTGTTAACCTTAATAGGAACAAGGGCACTTTTCCTATCAACTAGTTCTTTCAATCCCTCCTTGCTGCCTAGAACTCGTGGGTTACTTATCTGGAAAATGAGACAAGACGAGAAACTTATCTTCCTACCTCTAGCTCTACCGCACGTTCTGGAGTATCATAGAAAGGTGACATTCCTAAATGCCCAAGTTGCTTACTAATTAGAGATATGGTCGCCAACACACCGATAACAAGAAATCTACTAGACATGGCTTGGAGACATCCTAGGATACTTTCAATCCCTCCTCGCTGCCTGATACCAAGTTTGTCATGCTCCGACCTCTGGGAGCACGACTAGCGCTAAACCGAGATAATCCGGTCAAGCAAGCTTGTTAGATACTTTCTACCCGACCTTACCTATGAATAGAGTGGAGATGTATTCAAATATTTAAACATTACGAGGATTTTATAATCAATACCAAATCCACTACTATTAGTACCTTGATTTATAATTCCCAAAATATATTACACATTTATAGTTTGAAGTGGAACATTGGTACAAATACAACATTTCTAGTTTTGACTTTCCCAACATCAATTTACAACCCACAACATGTCTAAGGAGCCTCTAAGTACAACAGAAGAGTAGTATGGAAGTGTCGATGACAAGGCCCTGGCAATACCTCAAAATACAAAGTACGACATCAAGTGACATCATGCCCCGAATAGAGTAGGGCTCACCAAAACCTGTTGAATAGGGAACAACTGGTAATGAGGAATAAAGCTGCCCGCTGATGAACCGCCTGCATCCATTAAAGATGTAGCATCCCCAGCAAAATGGATATTATTACAAATGTAATAGTACTAGTATTTAAAGATAAATGTCCTCTTTTGAAATATAATGCCAATATAATAAAGGGAAAACCATGGAAACAACAAGCAACAATCGATGATATCCAAATGCCATGTTAAAACATAACAACTTCTAAAATATGAAGATAATACTGTGAAGATGATAATCCAAACATGAAGATATTATTATTTTTGATTGGAAGACCTTTATTCCGATGTACCACCGTGAATTTAGCACGGAGTCCGATCACGCCCCGATCGGCTAGGTTGTCTCATCAAATGACATCAGCCACAATCACAATCACTATCTCAGTACCGATATACCACTATGAATTTAGCACAAAGTCTGATCACGGTCTAATCGGTTAGGCCGTCTCATCCGAAGACATCAACCACATTCATATCATGTGGATCGACATCACCCTTTGCTAACAATCATCTCATTTCAGATAAGGGGGATAATTTTATCATATCAATCTCATCCCAAATAAGGGGAATAATCACAATCCACTCCTACACCGGTACGTGTAGTTTCGGGGTTACGTTTTTTCAAACTACCCTTCCTCGGTGACTAACGATACTTCCAAAAACATTTTTGTTTTGCATAAAAGGAAACAGAAATACAAATACCTTCACCTCATAAACTTTCACACCATATATAGCTTCATTAGTACTTTCAACCACTCCCAACATTATTATTTCATTAACTCTCGTGGCCAGACATATGATTCATCTTTCATGGCACGATGGCCGTATTTGATATTCCACACTTTCATATCTTTACTTTCAAGGATCATCATCATAAGCATTAACATATAGACTATTTTAGAAATCCCAACTTTAAGTTCACTAGTAATGAAGGCTTTAAACACAATAGTTTGCTTTGCAAAGAAATGGAGCAAGATGATTTGCAATCGAAGCACAAGTTAAACTTATAAACGAGTGACACACCATTTATTCTTGAAATACTTTTCACCAAAAGGGAAATGCATAGTTTCAACTCGTGAATATGTAAGAGCTTATTCGAAGTCAATTTGGAACAGTTGAATCAGGTCTCATTTCATAACCTTTCTCACATCATTTCATTTCATTGGCACCATTGGCCATAAGTATAACTTTCATTCTTGGCATGGTGACCACACTTTATATCTCCAACTCACTTCTTTTACCTTTAAGCATCTTTATAGATTATCAACAATATGAGCATTCGAAATCAAGACCTTAAGTAAATATATTAGCAATAGGAGATTTACACGCATTGAGTATTCTTTCCAAGTTATGCATAATGGACTTTCATTTGAACATGAATTGAAGTTATAACGCTTTAACACATAAACCATACTTGAACACATTCCCAAAGGAGATCGTGATGATATAGGAGTAATTGGAACAAGTTTTGAGTACATACATCTTTCAACACGCTTACTTGGGATAATCGAATATATAAGGACTAACTCGGAACATGAGAATTATGAACCTCTCTCAACCATACTTGAAACTTATGGGAACATCATGGAATTCAATTCTACGATAGAAGTTTAGTCAACATACCTTTCTTGATCTTTCCTTAAGTTACTACAATGTCGCAACACCTCTAGCAATATAAATCTATAGGAAGATAGCGAAAACCAGATAATAGTTAGAAGGATTCTCATGACGTAAGTCTCTCGGGAATTTTGTCAAACACCTATTATGCAAAATTGACTACAAAGCTCTACAATGGTAATCCCTCCCCCCTCGACCAATTTCAACAAGAAACTACCAAAAAGCGTTCAACAACTCCACATACTACCACCTAATGTTACATGCATGTCATATCTCCAATTCCATAACCCAATTAAACCCATGACAATTGCATGAAGGTATTTGGACAAGGTCTTACCCAGGTAGATGATGGATTAGTAAGTGGATTCCCTTGAATCTTCAAGATTGGGGAAAGGATTGATGATTAGAATGACCAGGTCTTCCCCCCCTCACACTAAGATACTCTCACTTTTCTCTAAATTATCATATATTTGCTTCAAAATGAGCCCCAAAGGATATTAATCAAAATGGGTTCGGGTATGAAACTTTCCATAAATGACCCCCGAAATCAATTATGTGGTGCAATTTCATTGTAGAAAAATAGATATGTTGCAAGCAGAATAGATATATGGCCAGCAGTATGGTTATGCGGCCAGCAAAATAGCCACAAAATGATTTTCAAATTTTGGGTTGGATCTGGTCCATTTCGCGATGCAATTTTGCGGTAGCATAATCATTATGTAGTCAGCAGAATTATTATATTGCAAGAAAAAATAATTTTCAAAATTTTACCCTCTTCTGTACCACTCCGCGGCAGATATATGGTCCACGAAGCAATTCTGTGGTCGTATAATGGACCACATAAATGCCATGTTCTGCAACAATATTCCTCCAACTCCCCAATGCATTGTACAACCCAAAATGTCTGTATCGCGGCTCGTTTTCTACAATCTTCAAACACATTAGCATACCTCTGCACCACAAAACCTTAAATTCCTTGGCGAAATTTTACGTGGCCTAAAAGTTTCATATTCTTATGGGATCGGGCCGTTCGCCTCAGCAGGATTTTTGTAATACATGCAATATTAACTGATAATTTATAAATAATCTTCAAACAACACAACCACTATCATATAAAGAAACTCAGTAACTCAACAGAAACATAACTTCCCAAAATCCAGCGATTACAAGTCACAAGCTCTATAAGATGGTACTGAGCATCCCTATACATCAGTGTCTATAAAAGGATAAGAAAGAAAATAAACTAGATAAAGGGTGACTCTGAGGCCTATGGACGCCAGGAGGTATAACTTGAAGTCTCCGAACTGGACTTGTCTCACGGGTACTTGGACTAGTAGGAGGTATCTGGATCTGCACAAAAGGATGCGCAAAAGCATAGCATGAGTACACCGCAACGGTACCCAGTTAGTCCCAAGCCTAACCTCGGTAGTGTAGTGACGAGGTTAGGTCAAGGCCCTACTGGAATCGATAAGAAGCTGGATAGGTATATAATAGTAAAATAATGATAGCAATAGAAATGAGACAATAAAGAAATACACTAATATTAGCTACACTGAACTAAGGCAAATAATTCATCACGGAAGGAAAACAAGTAATTCTATCTCACGGAGAAAAGCAACATAAAACAAGTGAAGTAATAGAAAAGTATCAACAAGAATCACTACCGAGGTACCGCCTCGTAGTCTTAAATCACATAATATTTCACAATCTTTCCTCATATCACCGTGGAGCCTTGCATTTAGTTTTGAAAATCATTTTCCCAAAATAGCATCACGCGTTTTAGCCCACCTTATTACATCGCGTGGCTTCAAGTAGTTCCCCTACTAGCAACATGCGTATCAAGTCCACCTTATCTCACTGCATGAGTTTCAACCCCTAAGCCTTATACCACTACATGCGCATTAATATCACAATATATCAAGAATCGCACCCTAAGTGCCCAATATCACAACTTGCCAAAGAAATCAACAATAATGGTGTTTTCACAATAAATAGCCCATGGCTTAACCACAATATGCACAAGAGTCTCACAATAACAACCGGAAGTGAATAACTCAACAAGAATAGTATTCCATAAATTTACAACTTTGCCTCAATGTAAATCACGGCCTTTTATAACTCAATACCAATTTCAACAACAAGATGTTCCAAAAATAACAACTTCAAGTGAAGAACTCAACGGTTAAATCATAAATAAGGAATAAAGGAAACAATACTTTAACTGAACATGTAAAGGCAATTAACAAGTAAGAGATAAGACAAGTAGAGCATGTGAAGCTAGACTAATGATGATTATTATAACATGTTACGGTAACTCAATTAAGGCATGAAAGGAATCTACATAGCTAAAACCGGTAAATTTCCACATTTAGCCTGTGTACACACTCATCACCTAGCGTACACGGCTTTCATACATCACACTTCAAACAACCCAACAACAATCCTAATGGGTAATTCCCCCACACAAAGTTAAGCAAGACTCTTACCTCAAAACATGCTAACTCAATCCACTAGTAAGCCCTTCCCTCCGGACGGCTCGAAACTAGCAAAAAAAAATTCATAACATGAATATAAACTATAGGAAATTATTTCGAACAATAAAGTTACGATCTTTACAAAGAAACAAAAAGTTAATCCGGGCCCGCATCTTGGAAGACGAAAAAATTACAATATCCGAACACCCATTTGATAACGAGTCCAACCATACAAGAATTACTCAAATCGCATTTTAAATACCCAAAATTTAGCCTAAGAAGTTTTCATAATTTTTCCACAAATTGCCAACTCCAATCAATAATTAAATGATAAAAATAACAATGGATTCGTGTAATATAACCAAAACCGAGTTAGAATCCCTTACCCCGATGAATTTCTTGAAAAGCTCTGGAAATATTGCCACAAAACCGAGCTCTCTAGGTCCAAAAAGGAATAATCAAATCAAACCCTCGAACTAAGCCCTTTTCTGCCGAGCGATTTCGCTTTTGCGGGCAAGGGGTCATATCTGCGGAAAATTCATCGCAAGTGCAGTTCCAACTAATGCACTCAAGGCTCGCACCAGCTGGCACACAAGCGCTTCTGCGCAAGTGCATCTGCGCAGGGTCCTCTGCTTGTGCGACCCCAAGTTGGCTAGACCATTCCGCTTTTGCGATGCATTCTCCGCATCGGCGGTTCGGATTCTGTAGACAAACTACCGCACCTGCAGTCCCAGCTGGGCAAGGCCAACTTCATTTTTGCGGCTCGAAGGCTGCTTCTGTGGTGCCTCACTTGCGGCCCGAAATGTGCAGGTGCGATCGCACCAGAGATTCAGCAATGTTTAAGGTCCAAAATTGTTCCTTATTCAATCTGAATGACACCCGGGGTCCCCGGGACCCCGTCCGAACATACCAACAAGTTCCAAAACACATAACGGACCTACTTGAGGCCAAAAATCAAATCAAAGAACATCGATTCTACGAGTCGCAACCCAATTCAAGCATATGGAAACTATGCACTTCCGAATTCCAAAACTAATGCCGATTCACACAAAAACTATTCCGATTGACTTAAAATTTGCACACAACTCATAAATTACATGAAAGATCTATTCCAACTTTCGGAATCGGAATCTGACCACGATATCAATAAAGTCAACTCCATGTTAACTTTCACCAATTCATACCGAAACGACCTACTTCCAAACCAATATCCGAACATGCTCCTAAGTCCAAAATCACCATACGGAGCTACTACAACCGTCAAAACGTAATTCCCGAGTCTTTTATCAAAAAGTCAAACTACGATCAACTTTTTCAACTTAAGCCTCCAACTTAGAGACTGAGTATCCCATTTCAGCCCGAAACTCACCTAAAACCAAAACCAAACACCCCGACAAGTCCAATAACCACAATATAACATATAGGAGGTAATAATTAGGGGATCGAGGCTAAAACACTTAAAACAACTGACCCGGACATTACAAGTCAACCCCGGGCTCGCCCATACAAAACCCGAGTCCAAGGGTAGATCTCGACTACATAGAACCCCATGAGTCCATATATAAGTTTTTGTTTCACATCCGAGTCAGATTCGACACTCAAATCCCAAATATATTTATTTTTTAAAATATATACAAAATCTCCCAAAACTTCTACTCAAATTCCTTGGATTAGAGGTTAAATCTCATAACTAATTATGTAATATATTTAAAAGTCATGACCCGAATACTAGGTAAGCCTAACAATTTCGAAAATACTGAAAATAATAATTGAATTACGACTAAACTTCTACAGATATATATATATA
>AWOL01S0047830.1:25957-68231 GCA_000715115.1 Nicotiana otophora
CTCCGACGTCTGCAGACGTTGGCAGATATACCTTGAAGTCTCCAATCAACAGAACACACTCTACTGATATCGGGGCTGGTAGGATGTACTTGGCTCTGCACACAAAACATGTGCAGAAGCGTAGTATGAGTACACCACAATGGTACCCAGTAAGTGCCAAGCCTAACCTCGATAGAGTAGTGACGAGGTCGGTCAGGGCCTAACTGGAATAAAAGGAAAGCAAGGCAGAAGATATAGTAATATAATATGAAGGCTGAGAGTTTAACAATGCAAAATTATAGAAAGGTAACAATATAGCACATTGGTGTAAGCAACAGGGGTACTCCCGAGTTACCGCCTCGTAGTCCCAAACATAAATATGCAGTAAGGGAGCTCCTGAGGTACCGCCTCGTAGTCCCAAAAGTAAATATGCAATAGGGGAGCTCCCAAGGTACCGCCTCGTAGTCCCAAAAGTAAATATGCAATAGGGGAGCTCCCAAGGTACCGCCTCGTAGTCCCAAGAGTAAATATGCAACATGGGAGCTCCCAAGGTACCGTCTCGTAGTCCCAAAAGTAAATACACAACTAGTAGCCGATGGAACAACGGATTCACAGCAAGGAATCCTGCAGTTTAAGAATAAATACAAAATCAAGGAAACATGAATTCAACTAAGCATGTTGCACATATTTCAAATTAGGATTTAGACACGTAGACAGGCGATATTAGGCTAAACATGATAACTACGCATCTTGGAATAAGTCATTAATAGCCCGTGTACGCACTCGTCACCTCGCGTATATGGCACTCACATATCACAAATTGTTACAATAGTAACAAATCCGAAGAGGATTTCCTCCGCACAAGGTTAGACAAGTCACTTACCTCAAGCCAAGCTCAATCAGCCAATAAGAATGCATTTTTGTCGACTTTCCGACTCCGACTGGCCCAAATCTAGCCAAAAGCAATTTCATACCATGAGTATAACTGTAAGAAACTAATACAATTATTGAAATCAAGACTTTAACAAGAAATTAGAAAATCGCCCTAAAAAGTCGACCCGAGCCCACGTCTCAGAATCGGGTAAAAGTCACAAAATTCGAAACCCCGTTCAATCACGAGTTCACCCATACCAAAATTTCTCAAATCTGATACAAAACTCTCGATCAAAACCTCAAAATTCGGCTCTAAGGATTTCTCCACCTTTTTTCACAAATTTCTCAACCCAGAACCTTAATTAGAGGAAGAATAAATGATATCTTAGTGGAAAGTAATCAAAAACAAGTCAAGAATCCTTACCCGAACGTTTCCTCTAAAAAACACACAAATTTTTCCCTCAATCCGAGCTCTCTAGGTTCAAAAATGGAGAATGAAATTAAACCCTCGGAATTGGCCCTTTTCTGCCCAACGAAAGCGCACCTGCGAACCCATAACCGCATCTGCGACTCCGCACCTGCTGAATTTCCATCGCATGTGCGGAAATCGCTCCTGCGGACCATGTACGCTTCTTCAGTCAACAAGCCTCCCAAGCCTTTCCGTGTCTGCACTAAGTTTTTCGCTTCTGCGGTGCCGCACTTGTGGCCCCAAAATGCGCTGGTGCGATTGCACCAGACACAACAATGCTTTAGATGTGCACCAAGTCAAAATTTGTTCTGGATTCAAGTCCGAATCACACCCGGGGCCCTCAGGACCCCGTCCGAACCTAGTTGAGCCGTCAAATCACATCAAACAGCATCACAATCACGAATCGCACCTCAATTCAAGCCTATTGAAACTAAGAAATTCCAACTTCTACAAAGGATGCCGAAACCTATCAAATCACATCCGATTGATCCCAAATTTTGCATACAGGTCACATTTGACATTACAGATCTACTCCAACTTCCGGAACCAGAATCCAACCTGATATCAAAAAGTCCACTCTTGGACAAACTTTCCAAAAATCCTCAAATTTCCAACTTTCACATACTAATGCCGAAATGACCTACGGACCTCCAAATCAACATCCGGACACGCTCCTAATACCAAAATCAACGTACGGAGCGATTGGAACCGATAAAACTCTAGTTTAGAGTCGTCTTCACACAAGTCAAACTATGGTCAACTTTTACAACTCAGACTTCACACTTATGGACTATGTGTCCCATTCCACTCCGAAACGTTCCCGACACCAAGCACCCCGGAAAGTCATGTAAGCAAAACACCGAAGCGGAGAGGACAATAAATAGGCGATAGAGGCTCATTCTCTCAAAATGACCGGACAGGTCGTTACATCCTCCCCCTCTTAAAATAATCGTTTGTCCTCGAACGAGCGTAGAGACATACCTGAGGTGGTGAAAAGATGAGTATAACAAATGCGCATATCATGCTCGGTATCCTAAGTCGCCTCTGCGACTGTATGGCCCCTCCACTGCACCATCACTGAAGCAATATTCTTTGACCTCAACTTTCAAACCTGCTTGTACAAAATGGCCAACGACTTCTCAACATACGACAATTCCTTATCCAACTGGACTGAGCTGAAATCCAACACATGGGATGGATTGTCGTGATACTTCTGGAGCATAGAAATATGGAATAATGGATGAACTGCAGTTAGACTATATGGTAGTGCAAGTCTGTAAGCCACATCTCTAACCTTTCGAAGAATCAAAAAGGCCCGATATACCTAGGGCACAACTTACCCTTATTCCCAAACCTCATAACACCCTTCATGGGCGAAACCGGAGCAAGACTCGCTCCCCAATCATGAATGCAACATCATGAACGTTCTGATCTACATAAATCTTCTGTCTAGACAGGGCTATACAAAGTCAATCCTGAATCACCTTAACCTTCTCCAAAGCATCCTGAACCAAGTCTGTACCCACTAGCCTAGCCTTGCCCAGATCGAATCAACCCACTGGAGACCGACACCGTCTACCATACAAAGCCTCATATGGGGCCATCGGAATGCTCGACTGATAACTGTTGTTGTAGTCAAACTCTGCAAGTGGAAAAAACTCATCCCAAACTCCATCACACATGCGCGGTGCATATGCTCCAGTATCTGTCCATATGTTTGAGGGTGAAATGTTTTGCTTAACTTAAATGGAGTACGCAACTCATATTTTATGACCCTCCACAACCACGATGTAAACTGCGTACCCTGGTTAAAGATGATAGATACTGGCACGCCATGAAGCCTGACGATCTTACTGATATAAACACGAGGGCTCGGAAGAATAAGTAGTCATCAATGGAATGAAATGAGATGGCTTGGTCAATCTATCCACAATCACCCAAACTGCATCGAACTTCTTCAGAGTCCGTGAGACCCAACAACAAAATCCATAGTGATCCGCTCCTATTTCCACTCCGGATTCTCTTGCTTCTGAAGCAATCCACCTAGTCGTCGATGCTCGTACTTCAGCTGACAATTTAGGCATCGAGATACATACTCTACTATGTCCTTTCTCACTCTCCTCCACCAATAATCCTGCCTCAAGTACTGATACATCTTCACAACACCTGGATGAATAGAGTACTGCGAACTATGAGCCTCTTGGAGAATCAACTCACGCAAACCATCTATATTGGGAACACAGAGCCCGCCCTGCATCCTCAATACACCGTCATCCCCAATAGTGACCTCCTTGGTATCACTATGCTGAACCGTGTCCTTAAGGTCAAGCAAATGGGGGTCATCATACTGACGCTCCCTGATACAATCATAAAGAGAAGACTGAGAAACCACACAAGCCAAAACTCAACTCGGCTTATAAATTTCGAATCTAACAAACTGGTTAGCCAAAGCCTGTACATCCAACGCAAATGGCCTCTCTGTTGCTAGTAGATATGCTAAGCTACCCAAACTCTCCGCCCTGCGACTCAAGGCATCAGCCACCACATTGGACTTCCCGGGATGGTATAGAATAGTGATATCATAATCCTTAAGCAGCTCTAACCACTATCGCTAATGCAAGTTAAGATCCTTCTGTTTGAACAAATGCTGCAGACTCTGGTGATCGATGTAGATCACACAAGGGACACCGTACAAATAGTGCCGCCAAATCATTAAGGCATGAACAATAGCTTCTAACTCAAGGTCATGGACAGGATAGTGCTTCTCATGCACCTTCAGTTGTCAAGACATGTAGGCAATCAACCTATCATCCTGCATCAACACCGTGCCGAGACCAATACGCGACGCATCACAATACACAATATAAGACCCCGAACCTATAGGTAATACCTATACTGGGGTTGTAGTCAAAGGTGTCTTGAGATTTTAAAAGCTCTCCTCACACTCCTCTATCCACCTGAACGGAGAAGCCTTATGGGTCAGCCTGGTCATAAGTGCTGCAATAGATGAGAAACCCTGTAAGGCCCGGTCAAAATTTCATAAAAGAAATATAATATTTTGTGGTGCTGAATTGGTTTTACGTGTTGAAAATTATAGAAATGCTTCGTGGCTTAGACGTTTTGGGTTGCATAATACACTGGGAAGTAAAGGAAAAGTTTCGGTAGAAGAAGGCATTTCTGCTGCCCACTATGCGGTCGCAGAATCACTCTGCGCACCGCATAAAGGCCACAGAGTGAAGCAGAGGCGGGGCAGATTTGGAGGAAGTATGCGGTGCATTATGCGACAGCAGAGCAGATATGCAGGCCGCATAATCACCGCAGGCCCATTCAGCGACTTCAGGTTTTTTGTCACAAATTATGCGACCATTATGCGGACCGCATATCAATTATGCAATCGCATATGCGATCACAGAACCTGTTCCAGAGCTTCATTTTTGGGTTTTTACAACCCGACCCAACTTTGTTAAATCAGAGATTTGTATGACATTCTAGACCCAATTCCTCAATAATTGTTCTTCAATTATTACTCAAATCTTGGAAGATTAACAAGGAAAACTCACCAGGTCTTCATCCTAGAGGTAAGATTCTACACCCTAACCCCTTATTTCGAAATTTATCTAAAGATGGGTAATTAGTAAGACAATTCTTAGGTATGGAAGTTGGTTATTTTGCATGTATGTATTATCAAGGGGTGTAGGATGATTGTTGAGCTAAAAATGGTATAGAATGGGTTGTGGGATGGTGGAATCCTCTATAAAAGTATCTTGAAACATTAATACACACCTAGTATTTGATAAAATGCTCACATGAGCTAGAAGCATGATCATCTTCCTAATTTTGGTTCAACTTGTTAGATTTCTAAAATAGATTGAAGTTGCTAATATTTCTGGAACCTTTTAGACTGTAAGGAAGCTCAAGTGAGGTATGTTGGCTAAACTCTTCTCTTAGAATTGAATCCCACGATATTCATGTAATTTATGTAAGACCCGAGTGGTTCATTATAAATTGGCTATTCCGAGTAAATTTGTGTTGAAAGATATATGTTCAATAAGTATCCCGAATGCTTTATTCATGTTATATTATCAATTGAGGGTGTGCTCAAAATATAAGTTGTGCATTAATAATGTTTCGACTTCAAGTCAAGTTCAAACGAAGACTGTTATGCCAAATTTTGTGAAATATCTCTATGTGCCAAAGACTCTTAATTGCTCACATGTGTACTACAAACCTTGAATTGAATTGTATTTGTTATTGATGATGATGATGATGTTTGAAATTGAAAAAGTGAGCATCAAATACGGCCAATGTTCCAAGTATGATTTATAATTATGGAGAGTTGTGCCAATGAAATGAAAAGATGTAAAAGAAGTATGAAATGCGATGATTGATATAAAAAGGTTAATGTCTCGAATAAGACAGCCTAGCCGATCGGGTCGTGATCGGACACCATGTCGCACACATGGTGGTGATTGTGCTGGAAATTATAATTAAAATTGTGATTGTAGTCGATGTCTCTTATGCGATAGCCTAGCCGATCGGGTCGTGATCGGACACCATGTCGCACACATGGTGGTGATTGTGCTGGAAATTATAATTAAAATTGTGATTGTAGTCGATGTCTCTTATGCGATAGCCTAGCCGATCGGGTCGTGATCGGACACCATGTCGCACACATGGTGGTGATTGTGCTGGAAATTATAATTAAAATTGTGATTGTAGTCGATGTCTCTTATGCGATAGCCTAGCCGATCGGGTCGTGATCGGACACCATGTCGCACACATGGTGGTGATTGTGCTGGAAATTATAATTAAAATTGTGATTGTAGTCGATGTCTCTTATGCGATAGCCTAGCCGATCGGGTCGTGATCGGACTCCTTGTCAAAGGTATGGTGGTATTCATATTGAGAGTTATTATCGTTGATGTCTCTAATGAGATAGCCTAGCTGATTGAGTCGTGATCGGACTCGGTGCTAAGACTACGGTGGTATTGGTATTGTAAATATTGGTATTGTGAATAATGTTATTGTGAACGATGGTATATCGGTACTAAGAATCTCCAACCTTAAGATATGGACGTTTACGTGAACCCTATGTGATTCTTAACTTGATGTTTTGGTATTATTCGAGGCTTCCATTGATTTTATGGTTGTTCTTCCTTTTAATATTATTCATTCTATTGAGAGGGTATTTAATTATACATACTAGTGCTATTCGACGGTACTAACGTCCCCTTTGCCAGTGGCGCTGCATCTTTAATGGATGGAGGTGGTTCCATAGCAGGACACATTGATTAGTGATAGCGGTACAACCTCTTCCCAGATGAGTTAGTGAGCTACCACTTCATTCTGTGGTCATGTATCTTTTATTCCTTGTGTATTATGTTTGAGGTATAGCCGGGGCCTTATTGCCGGCATTATCATAGTACTCTTCTTTATCTATAGAGGCTCCGTAGACATAGTGTGGGTTGTATATTGGTCCTCGGGAAGTCAAACTCGTTATGTTGTGTTTGAATTACTATTCTCACAACAGACTATGAAAAATACGTGTGAAATTGAGACTTTAAAATGAAGTTACTTATGTTAAGAAATTGGCAATGCAGACATGATCACCTTATGTCTAATTAACGAAAATATGTATTATCTTTATTCATGGATGAGTTTTGGGAAAAACGAAATCTAACAGGCTTGCTCGGCCAAATTTACTCGGTTGAGCACCGGTCGCGCTCCCCGAATTTGGGCCGTGACAACCATCTACAAATCGGCGGTAATACCCTACGACACCAAGAAAACTCCGGATCTCCATAGTTGAGGATGACCTGGGCCAACTCTGTACTGCTTGAACTTTCTTGGAGATCCACCTTGATCCCTTCACTCGACACTAAATGACCCAAAATGCCACTGAATCTAACCAGAACTCACACTTCGAAAGCTTTGCATACAACTTCTTTTCTCTCAAGGTCTGGAGCATAGTCCTTAGGTGCTGCTCATGATCCTCCTGACTCCAGGAGTACACCAGAATGTTGTGAATAAACACAATGATGAATAAGTCAAGATAGGGCAGGAATACACTGTGCATCAAGTGCATGAATGTTGTTGGGGCATTGGTTAGCCCAAATGACATCACAAGAAACTCATAGTAACCATATTGAGTCCTAAAAGCAGTATTCGACATATCTAGCTCCCGAATCTTCAACTGATGATAGCCTGAACGCAAATCGATCTTGGAAAACACCCTGGCACCTTGTAACTAATCAAATAGGTCATCAATACGAGGAAATGTATACATGTTCTTCACTGTAACTTTGTTCAACTCGCATTAAGTAATGCATATGTGCACAAAACCATGCTTTTTCTTCACAAACAGGACTGGAGCACCACAAGGCAACACACTGGGCCGAATGAATCCCTTATCAAGCAACTTCTTTAACTGCTCTTATAACAGTTTCAACTCTAGTGGGGCCATACGATATGGAGGAATAGAGATGGGCTGAGTGCTCGGTAACAAATAAATACCAAAGATGATATTCCTGTCGGGCGGCATGCCTAGAATATCTGATAGAATCACATATGGAAACCTTAATGCACACCAAGTATTTGATAAAATTCTCACATTAGCTAGAAGCATGATCATCTTCCTAATTTTGGTTCAACTTGTTATATTTCTAAAATAGATTGAAGTTGCTAAGCTTTGTGGAACATTTTAGAGTGTAAGGTAGCTCAAGTGAGGTATGTTGGCTAAACTCTTCTCTTAGAATAGAATACCATGATATTCATGTGATTTATGTAAGACTCGAGTGGTTCATTATAAATTGGCTATTCCGAGTAAGTATGTGTTGAAAGATATATGTTCAATAAGTATCTCAAATGCTTTATTCATGTTATATTATCAATTGAGGGTGTCCTCAAAATATATGTTGTGCATTAATTATGTTTCGACTTCAAGTCATGTTCAAACGAAGGCTATTATGCCAAATTTTGTGAAATATCTCTATGTGCCAAAGACTCTTAATTGCTCACATGTGTACTACAAATCTTGAATTGAAATGTATTTGTTGTTGATGATGACGATGATGATGATGATGTTTGAAATTGAAAAGGTGAGCATGAAATACTAAATACGACCAACGTGCCATGTATTATTTATAATTATGGCCACTAGAAGTATGAAATGAGATGATTGACATAAAAAGGTTGATGTCTCGAATAAGGCAGCCTAGCCGATTGGGTCGTGATCAGACACCATATCACACACATGGTGGTCATTGTGCTAGAAATTATAATTGAAATTATAATTATAGTCGACGTCCCTAATGAAATAGCCTAGCCAATCGGGTCTTGATCAGACTCCGTGTCTAAGGTACAGTGTTATTGATATTGAGAGTTATTATGGTTGATGTCTCTAATGAGATAGCCTAGCTGATCGGGTCGTGATCGGACTCGGCGCTAAGACTATGGTGGTATTGATATTGTAACTATTGGTATTGTAAATATTGGTATTGTGAATAACGGTATTGTGAACGATGGTATATCGGTACTAAGAATCTCCAACCTGAAGATATGGAAGTTTACGTGAACCCTTATGTGATTCGTAACTTGATATTTTGGTATTTTTCGAGTCTTCCATTGATTTTATGATTGTTCCTCGTTGTAATATTATTCATTCTATTGAGAAGGTGTTTAGTTATACATACTAGTGATTTTCGACGGTACTAACGTCCCTTTTGCCGGGGGTGCTGCATCTTTAATGGATGCAGGTGGTTCCACAGCAGGAGACATTGATCAGTGATAGCAGTACACCCTCTTCCCAGCTGACATGGTGAGCCCCCGCTTTATTCCATGGTCATGTATCTTTTATTCCTTGTGTATTGTGTTTGAGGTATAGCCGGGGCCTTGTTGCCGGCATTATCATAGTACTCTTCTTTACCTATAGAGGCTCCGTAGACATAGTGTGGGTTGTATATTGGTGCTATGGAAGTCAAACTCGTTATGTTGTGTTTGAATTACTATTCTCACTTCAGACTATGAAAAATGCGTGTGAAATTGAGACTTTAAAATGAAGTAACTGTAAGAAATTGGTAATGCAGACATGATCACCTTATTGTCTTAGTAATGATAAATTGTATTATCTTTATTCATGGATGGGTTTTGGGAAAAAGGAAATCTAACAGGGTTGCTTGGCCGGAATTACTCGGTTGAGCGCCGGTTGCGCTCCCCGAGTTTGGGACGTGACAAACCCTCTACAAATCGGCGGTAATACCCTACGACACCAAGAAAAATCCGGATCTCCATAGCTGAGAGCGACCTAGGCCAACTCTATACTACTTCAACTTTCTTCGGAATCCACCTTGATCCCATAAATCGACACTAAATGACCCAAATATGCCACTGAATCTATCTAGAACTCATACTTAGAAAGCTTTGCACACAACTTCTTTTCTCTCAAGGTCTGGAGCACAGTCCTCAGGTGCTGCTAATGATCCTCCCGACTCCGGAAGTACACCAGAATGTCTTCAATAAACACAATGACGAATGAGTCAAGATAGGGAAGGAATACACTGTGCATCAAGTGCATGAATGTTGCTGGGGCATTGGTTAGCCCAAATGACACCACAAGAAACTCGTAGCAAACATATTGAGTCCTAAAACCAGTCTTCGGCATATCTGGCTCCCGAATCTTCAACTGATGATAGCCTGAACACCAATCGATCTTGGAAAACCCCTGGCACCCTATAACTGATCAAATAGGTCATCAAGACAAGGCAATGTATACATGTTCTTCACTGTAACTTTGTTCAACTCGCGTTAACCAATGCACATGCACACAAAACCATGTTTTTTCTTCACAAACAAGACTGAAGCATCACAAGGCGACACACTGGTCCGAATGAAGCCCTTATCAAGCAACGTCTTTAATTGCTCCTTTAATAGTTTTAACTCTGGTGGGGCCATACGATATGGAGGAATAGAGATGGGCTGATTGTCCGGTAGCAAAACAATATCAAAGTCGATACCCCTGTCGGGCGGCATGCCCGAAAGATCCATTAGAAACACATCTGGTTAATCCGTCACTATCGTAACTGACTCAACGGTGGGGGTATCAATACTGACATCTCGCACATAAGCTAAATACGCGTCACATCCCTTCCCAACCATTCGCTGAGTCTTTAGAAATGAAATAACTCTACTAGGGGTATAATCTAAGGTACCTCTCCACTCTAACCGTGGCAATCCTGGAATAGCCAGCATCACGGATTTGGCCTGACAATCAAGAAGAGTATAGTGGGGCAACAACCAGTCCATGCCCAAAATAATATCAAAGTCTACCATACTGAGCACTAATAAATTGGCTCCGATCTCAAAACCACAAAGGAAAAACAAACACGACTGATACATACGGTCAAAAACAATAGAATCTCTCATAGGTGTAGACACATAGACAGGAGAACTCAAAGAATCACGGGATACACCCAAATACAGAGCAAAATAATATGACACACAGGAATAAGTGGAGCCTGGATCAAATAAGACTGATGCATCTCTATGACAGAGCGAAAGAATACCTGTAATGACAAAGTCGAATGAAACTACCTCTGTATGAGCAGGAAGAGAATAATATATGTCCTCGCCTCCCCTTCTAGGGCGACCTCTACCTGTCCGACCTCCACCTCGAGCTGGCTGAGCAGGTGTAGTGGTAGTTGGTGTTGTACCCATAGCTTGAGGCCCTGGTGGAGCACGTGGTGCCTGAGTAGCTTGTGGAGGTGCACCCTTCATATGTCTGGGGCACTCCCTCACCATATGACGAGTGTCACCACACCCAAAACAAGCTCTCATAGGACGTGGCTGTTGTGATTGGCTCGGGCCTGATCGGCTAGATTGACCGCTGAAAGCACTCTGTGTAGGGGGTGCGCTAGACACTGGTGGTACATAATAAGGAGCCAGGGGCTTAGGAGTGGTCGGAATACCACTGGCGGCTGGAAGTGCTGAATGAATAGGGCAACTCACATAGCCCCTACCATCACGAGCTAGAGCTGGGCAACGAGTACCACTATAAGTGTCAAACTCTCGAGACCTATTGGCCTCTCGCTCCTCTCTCGCCTGAGTCAGCATACTCTCCAATCTCCTCGCAATCCCCACTACCTGCTGGTCTGCAATGTCCATCTCCAACTCTCAAGCCATGTTAAATCTAATGCTAAGGTTGAGACCTTTGATGAACTGAAAAACCGCACTTGAACAGTAGCAATCAAGGCTGGTGCATGCCTAGCCAAATCACTGAACTGAACCACATACTCAGAAACGGTCATAGAACCCTGGAGCAACTACTCAAACTCTGCACGACATGCATCTTTGAGACTCTAGGAAACATACTCCCTTAAGAATATATCCGAGAACTGAGTCCAGGTGAGTGAAGTTTCCTCGGCCGTATTACCCAACTCATAAGCTTGCCACCATTGATAGGCCGCTCCCCTAAGCTGGAATGCTATGAAAGTAACCCACCAAGTCTATGCAATACCCATGGTATGGATAATACGGTGGCACTCTAAAATAAATCCCTGGGCATCCTCTGACTCTAAGCAATTGAAGGTAGGAGGGTGTTACTTCTTGTACCTCCCGAGCCTGAGTTGCTCCCCCTCTGAAACTGCTGCCCAAAACTTGTGCTGAACTGGGGCTACCAGTTGCACTAGTATGACCTCTAGAACCTGGTCGACCTGAACTCACTGCTCTGGGTATGGGGCGGGAGTCTGTGCACCTCCCCCGGCTTGAGATGTGGCGGGAGTGAGTAGGATCAACCCTGCCTGAGCTAAAGTGCCGAACATGCTCATAAACTGGGCAAGGGTATCCTAAAGAGCTGGTGCAGTAACAAGCATCTTAGGTTCCTAAACTCTAACTAGTGCTACTGGTGTCTCCTCTCTAGCAGCTCATACGGGTCCTCTGGCTGCACCTCGTGGACGTCCTCGGCCTCTACCCCGGCCCCGATCTATCGCGGCTCTAGCAGGGGCACGGGTGTTTGGTCATCTGATTTGGATGTATGTATCCTCACCATCTATAAGAGAATAGAAATATAGAAGTTTAGAATCCTGAAGTCAACAATTTTGCATGACAAGAAATCAATGAAGTGAAATTTTCCTAACAGTTCCATAGCCTCCCGAAGATAAGTACAGACGTCTTTGTACCGATCCGCGAGACTCTACTAAACCTGCTTGTGACTCATAACACCTATGAACCTAGGGCTCTGATACCAACTTGTCACGACCCAAATTTCTCCTCTGTAAGATATAGTGATGGCACCTAGTCTCTAACACTAGGTAAGCCTCACAATTTCGGAAATACTGAAAATATTAACTGAATAACGACTAAACTTGAAAATATATATTTACCTAAAAACTGCCGCTCAGCATGTACAAGCAAAAGTTCAACTCAGAGAATAATCAGTGCCAAAACCCGGTATTCACAAGCCACAAGCTCTAAGGAATGTACTAGATGTCTCTATACATCAATATCTAAGAAAAATAAAAAGAAAACCATAACATGATAGAGAGGGGGGGACTCTGAGGTCTGCGAACGCTAGCAAATATACCTTGAAGTCTCCAAGGAACAACACGCACTCTACTGATATCGGGGCTGGTAGGATGTACCTGGATCTGCACACAAAGCATGTGCAGAAGCGTAGTATGAGTACAGTACAACGATACCAAGTAAGTGCCAAGCCTAACCTCGGTAGAGCAGTGAGGAGGTAGGTCAGGGCCCTGCTGGAATAAAAGGAAAACATGCAGAAGATATAGTAATATAATGGGATGCTTGAATTGTATTATTTAAGTGCTTATTGCTTTCCAAAAATCCTACTTCTACAATTGGTAGGTCACCTGGTTATTCAAATAAGTCGTGTTTTCTGTGGTTTTCCCATGCCTCCTATTACAAAACGAACTCTACCTCGAGGAAGCCGACGAAGAGAATTTCGAATACTCAGAAAAGAGTAGTAGGCATACTTTCACAATAGTCCTGTCCATAAGCAAATAATGTTCGGCAGCGAAAAATCGAGCCGGTACTGAACTATCTGAAAGCCCTCTAAAAAACATTTTAGCGGCTCATATTTCAAATAACGATCGCCGCATGGAAAACTCTTTTTTTACTTGGNTTTCATTTCCTCGGCACCATTGACCACAAGTATAACTTTCATTCTTGGCACGTTGGCCACACTTTGTATCTCCAACCCACTTCTTTCACTTTCAAGCATCCTTATAGATTATCAACAACAAGGCATTTCTACTCAAGACTTTAAATACACATTGAGCAACTAACCAAATTAAGGGTCTTAGACACATGCAATTTCTTACACAATTCGACATGCTAGTTTTCATTAGAAACACATTTTCAAATCATAATATATTAATACTCAGCCCATGCTTAATCACCTTTTCAAATAGTAACTCAACATAACAAGAACATTTGAAATACAAATTTAACGCATATATCTTTTGACACAGGGCTTATTCGGAATAATCAATTTATAATGAGCAACACGGGACTTACAAGGCCATTGTGAGGTTCAGTTCTAAAAGAGGAGTTTAGCCAACATACCTTGTTTGAGCTCTCCATAAGTTACTACAACGTCCCAACACTTCTAGCAATAACAATCGATAGAAAGATAGCGAAAATCGGATAATAATTAGACGGATTCTCATGGTGTAACTCTCTTAGGAATTTTGTCAAACACCTAGTATGAAAAATACACTATAAATCTCTACAATGGTAATCCCTTCCTCCCTCAACCAATTTCAATAAGACCTACCCAAAATGGTTCATTAACACCACATACTACAACCTATTGTCACATTCATGGCCTATTTCCAACCCCACGACACACTAGAACTCATATCCTCTTGCATGAAAGCTTACTTACCCGGATAGATGATAATCTAGTGATTGACTTCCTTGATTCTTGAAGGTTGGTGCAAGATTGGATGATTAGAATTCTAGGTTTCCTCCTTCTCTCTATAAAATGCTCTTACCTCTCTATAAAATAATCAGATATTTGCCTCAGAATGAGCCCCTAACAGATATGAAAATGGACCCTCCAAACCCAGGTTTTGCGATCGCAGAATGGACTGCATAAAAGATATGCGGTCCGCAAAATGGACCCCGAAAGTGATACCCAGAATTGGATTGGTCTGGACAGGTCTTCGACAGGTCTGCGGTCCGCATACCACTTATGTGGCCGCAGAATGGACTTCCAACAAACAGAAAGACTTGTATGCATCAGGTTCATAGGGGTAAATACATTCAAAAGGGAAAAATTTTAGCGGCTCATATTTCAAATAAAGATCACCACATGGAAAACTTCTTTTTTCGGGGGATTGTCCCCACTGGTTTGCAAAAGCAATGGGATACTTGCTCCATAGAACTCCCCCCCAGAGACTTTTGTCCCCAGTATTCTCTATGGGCAAAGGCGCTCAGGTGTGCTTAAAGACTCGGGTTCGTAAAGTCAGGTTTCCCATTTACCCACAACGGAGGAGTCGCCCCTACCAGGCAGGCGGCCACAGGTCATAATGCACTCTTTGCACATCCGTAACTCTATGATCGATCTGACAAAGATTCCCATATGGATCTATGAATCTACAGCCGAACCAAATGGGAATCCTAGGTATAGACAAAGATGGGAGGGATGCGAGGGAAAGCTGGCTTTATTTGAAGGCCTTTGAAAGCCCCAAGACATATAGTTAGCATGGAACTGACGTATATTGTATAGGACTGAGATTTTAACAATAATAAATTACAGAAAGGTAACAACACAACACATAGGTGTCAATAACAGGGGCACTCCCGAGGTACCGCCTCGTAGTCCCAAAAGTAAATATGCAGCAGGGGAGCTCTCGAGGTACCGCCTCATAAACCAAAAAGTAAATATGCAACAGGGGAGCTCTCGAGGTACCGCCACATAAATCAAAAAGTAAATATGCAATAGGGGAGCTCCTCATGTACTACCTCGTAGTCCTAAAAGTACATATCCAACATGGGAGCTCCCAAGGTATCGCCTCGTAGTCCCAAAAGTAAATATGCAATAGGGGAGCTCCCGAGGTACCGCCTCGTAGTCTCAAAAGTAAATATGCAACAGAGGAGCTCCCGAGGTACCGCCTCGTAGTCCCAAAAGTAAATATGCAACAGGGGAGCTCCCGAGGTATTGCCTCGTACTCCCAAAAGTAAATACGTAACTCTTAACCGATGGAACAACGAATTTACAGCAAGGAATCCTACAGTTTAAGACTAAATACAAAATCAAGGAAACATGAATTCGACTATGCATGTTGCACAAATGTTAAATAAAGCTTTAGACACGTATACAAGCGATATTAGGACATGATAACTACACATGCTAGAATAACTCATTCAGATATAGACAGGATACTACTTAATAAAGACCGAATTTTCAATATTTAGCTCTTGTACGCACTCGTCAACTCTCGTACACGACACTCACTTATCACAAATTGTTACAACACTACCAAATCCTTAAGGGATTTCCCCCGCACAAGGTTAGACAAGTCACTTACCTCAAGCCAAGCTCAATCAGTCAATAAGAATGCTTTTTCCTCGACTTTCCGACTCTGAATGGCCCAAATCTAGCGAAAAGCAATTTCATACCATGAATATAACTATAAGAAACTAATCCAGTTAATGAAATCAAGACTTCAACAAGAAATTACAAAATCACCTCAAAATGTCGACCTAGACCCACATTTCAGAATTTGGTAAAAGTCACAAGATTCGAACACCCCTTCAACCATGAGTTCACCCATACCAAAATTTCTCAAATCCGATACAAAAATCTCAATCAAAACCTCAAAATTGGGTCTAAGGATTTCTCCACCTTTTTCACAAATTGCTCAACCCAAAACCGTAATTAGATGAAGAATAAATGATATCTTAGTGGAAATTAAACAAAAACAAGTCAAGAATCCATACCCAAATGTTTCCTATGAAACACTCTCGAAATTTCACCTCAATCCGAGCTCTCTAGGTTCAAAAATGGAGAATGAAATTAAACCCTCTGAATTTGCCCTTTTCTGCCAAGCGAAGTCGTACTTGCAAACCAACAGCCGCTTCTGCGGTTCCGATCCAGCGGAATTTCCATCGCAGGTGCAGTTCTCAATTAGCCAAGGCACGCCCGCTTTTGCGGACGCAAATGCGCATCTATGATTTCGCTTTTGCGGCCAAGGAGCGCTTATGCGCACGCGCTCCTGTGGACCATGTCTGCTTCTGTGATCAACAAGCCTCCCGGACCTTTCCGCTTCAACGCTTATTTAATCACTTCTGCAGTGTCGCATCTACAACCCAAAATGCACAGGTGCAATTGTGCCAGACACAACAATGCTTGAGTTGTGCACCAAGTCCGATTTTGTTCCGGATTCAAGTCTGAATCACACCTAGGGCCCCCGGGAACCCGTTCGAATACACCAACAAGTCCTAAAATATCAAACGTACCTAGTTGAGCCCTTAAATCACATCAAACAACATCGCAAACATGAATCACACCTCAATTCAAGCCTATTGAAACTAAAAAATTCCAACTTCTACAAATGATGCCGAAACCTATCAAATCACGTCTGATTGATCCCAAATTTTGCACACAGGTCAAATTTGACATTACGGATCTACTCCAACTTCCGAAATTAGAAAACACCCCGATATCAAAATGTCAACTCCATGATAAACTTTCCAGAAATCCTCAAATTTCTAACTTTTGCCAACTAACGCCGAAATGACCTACAGACCTCCAAATCAATATCCGGACGCGCTCCTAAGACCAAAATCACAATATAGAGCTATTGGAACCGACGAAACTCTATTCTGGAGTCCTTTTCACACAAGTCAAACTGTGGTAACCTCTTACAACTCAAACTTAACACTTAGAGACCATGTGTCCCATTCCACTCTAAAACTCTCTCGAACTCGACACTGTGCACCCCAGCAAGTCATGTAAGCATAAAATGAAGTATAGGGGACAATAAATAGTGAATCGAGGATCGTACACTCAAATCGACCGAACGCGTCATTACATTAAATAGATTAAGATCACTTACCCAATTGTCATAAGTGAAAATCCCTCCTAACAATTGCCTCTTACCGAGTATAGGGTTCTAATATATGATAAACAAAGATAAGTACTGGTTTCTTCAGCTACAGAAGGCACTCAGATGTGAAATAGGGATCGCAAAAGCAAACCCTGATAGCCCAATCAGATGTCGCAATTGCGACTAAGGCTTCATAATTGTGGTGATAGCCTACTTCGCAAAAGCGACACAATGGTCACAAATATGAACAAACCCAACTCTATATTGTCTTCGAAAATGAGATAAGGGCGTCGCATCTACGATATATGGACCTCCCCTGCCCTCTTCGCAATTGCGACAACTGCAGCACTAGCAACTTGTGACCAGCTAAATCCAAACTGAAACACGTCCGAAACTCACCTAAGCCCTCAAGGCCCTACACCAAATATTCATACAAATCTAAAAACAGTGTACAAACTCGCTCGCGCCATCAAAACACCTCTATAACATCCGGAACCACGAATTGGACATCAAAATGCATGAAATTGCACCATGAATGCAAGAATCACTAGAATCACAACCAAGCATCTGATTCCTATCAAACAAACCTATTACAAGTCCCAAAACAAAAATCCAAACCCGATTGATATAAAGTCAACCTAAAATAAAACTTAAGAAATTTTCAAACCTTAAAATTGCCAACATTCGACAAATCAAGCAAAACAAGGCTAGGAACCTCTGAATTCAATTTAGGGCACACGGCTAAGTACAAAATAAATATACTAACCTATTGGAACCATCTAAACACCGCTCTGGGGTGGATTTCACAAAAGTCAAATCACGATCAATATTTCTAACTTAAGATTCTAGACTAAGAACCAAAGAGGGCAAATCAACCCAAACCCTTCCCGAAACAAAACCATCCCCGTAAGTTATAAATCAAAAAATACACACGTGTGAAGCATCAAAAGGGGAAATGGGGCTCAAATAGACAAAACGGTCGGTCGGGTCGTTACAGGTTCACTGTTGGCTTGCCTAACGGCAATGTTGGGCGCTATCATGGTCCAGAGTGGGATATGGGTCATGACAATGACTGTATGTTATTAAGTGGGGCATTTGAGCCAGGAATCTGGAGTGTTATAAGAGTGTGTGTATTTGATGATATCTTTGTGAAATTATTACTTGACATGTATATTTGACATATAGGCATAGAGATGCATTTTCCTCATGATAGACGGCATCAGCCACCATATTGGCCTTCCCAGGATAATATAGAATGGTGATATCATAGTCCTTAGGCAACTCCAACAACCTCTGCTACTGCAAGTCAAGATCCTTCTATTTGAACAGATGTTGTAGACTCCGGTGATCAGTATAGACTCACAAAAAACACAGTACAAATAGTGCTGCAAAATCTTCAAGGCATGGATAATAGATGCTAATTCCAAGTCGTGGATATGATAATTCTTCTCATACACCTTCAGCTGTCTAGATGCATATGCAATCACCCTACAATTTTGCAGCAACACCGCGCCGAGGCAAACACGTGGCGCATCACAATACGTAGTGTAACACCCTGAACCCGTAGGAAATACCAACATTTGGGCTGTAGACAAAGTAATCTTGAGCTTTTGATAGCTCTCCAACACTCCTCATTCCATCTGAACGGAGCACCCTTCCCGATCAATCAAGTCAAATGTGCAACAATAGATGAGAAACCCTCTATGGAATGATGATAATACCCTATCAAAGCAGGAAAACTCCGGATCTCAGTTGCTGAAGACGGTCTAGGCCAACTCTACACTACTTCATTCTTCATCGAATCTACCTTGATCCCCTCACTCGACACCACATGACCCAAAAATGCCACCGAATCAAGCCAGAATTCTCACTTTGAAAATTTTGCATACAACTTCTTTTCTCTCAAGGTCTAAAGCACAATCCTGAAATGCTGCTCATGATCCTCCCGGCTCCGGGAGTACACTAGGATTTCGTTAATAAACATAATGATGAATGAGTCAAGATAGGGCTGGAATACCCTATTCATCAAGTGCATGAATATTGTTGGGGCGTTGGTCAGCCAAAATAACATCACAAGGAACTCCTAATGACCATACCGAGTCCTAGAAGCAGTTTTTGAAATATCCGGATACTAAATCTTCAACTGATGATAGCCTGACCACAAATCAATCTTTGGGAACACTCTAGCACCCTGTAGCTAATCAAATAGGTCGTCAATGCGTGGCAATAGATACATGTTCTTTACTCTAATCTTGTTCACTTACTGATAATAAATCCACATGCACATAGAAGCATCCTTCTTCTTCACAAACAAGACCTGAGCACCCCAAGGTGACACACCAGGCCGAATGAAACCCTTATCAAGCAACTCTTGCAACTTCTCCTTTAACTTCTTCACCTCTGCTAAGGCCATACAATATGGTGGAATAGAAATGGGATGAGCAACCGACAACAAGTCCATGCCAAAATCGATATCCCTATCGAGCGACATTATCACGCCCCAAAATCGAGGAGCGCGACCGGTGCCCAACCGAGTGAACCCGGCCGAGCAAGCCTATTAAATTTCCTTCTACCCAATCTCATCCATGAATGGAGATAATACATATTTTCATTAATTAGACAATAAGGTGATCATGTCTACAATATAAATTCATTACCGATAGTTTCATCATACTAATGCCTCAAATGGAACAAATTATACAACCACAACACAACAGAGTTTGACTTTCCCAGCACCAATATACAACCCATACCATGTCTACGGAGCCTCTATAGATAAAGAAAAGTACTATGATACTACCGGCAATAAGACCCTGACTATACCTCAAACACAATACACAAAGAACAAAAGATACATGACCCCGGAATGAAGTGGGGCTCACCAAGTTAGTTGGGAAGAGGGTGTACTGCTATCACTGATCAATGTCTCCTGTTGTGGAACCACTTGCATCCATTAAAGATGCAGCGACCCCTGCAAAAGGGAAGTTAGTACTGTCGAATAACACTAGTATGTATAACTAAACACCCTCTCAATATAATGAATAATATTACAAGGAGAAACAATCATAAAATCAATGGAAGCCTCGAACAATACCAAAACATCAAGTTAAGAACCACTTAAGATTTCAAGTAAATTTCCATATATTTAGGTTGAAGATCCTTAGTACCGATATACCATTATTCACAATACCAATACTACCATGCTTTTAGCAAAGAGTCCGATCATGGCCCTATCGATTACACCATATCATTAGAGACATTAACCACAATCACTTTCAATACCAATACCACCATACTTTTAGCACGGAGTCCTCTCATGACCCGATCGGCTAGGCTATTTGATTAGAGACATCAACCATAATCACAATTTCCAGCACAATCACCACCATGTGTGCGGAATGGTGTCCAATCATGAACCGATCGGCTAGGACGTCTCATTAGAGACATCTACCTTTTTATATCAATCATCGCATTTCAAACTTCTTTCACATCTTTCATTTCATTGGTACTAGAGGCCCAATTATAAAATCATTCTTGGCACATTGGACATATCTAGTATTTCATGAACACCTTTTCACTTTCAAACATCATCTTCATTATCACCAACAACAACAATTCATATCAAGGTGTGTAGTACACATGTGAGCAATTAAGAGTCTAAGGCACATAGAGATATTTCACAGAATTTGGCATAATAAACTTCATTTGAACTTGACTTGAAGTCGAAACATTATTATTGCACAGCCTGTACTTCAACCCATTCTCAAATGATAACATGACATGATAATAACATTTGGGATACTTATTGAACATATATCGTTTAACACAAACTTACTCGGAATACCTAATTTATAATGAACCACTCGGGTCTTACATAAATTACATGAATATTGTGGGATTCTATTCTAAGAGAATAGTTTAGCCAACATACCTGACTTGAGCTTCCTTAAACTCTAAAATATTCCGAAATTCTTAGCAACTTCAATCTATTTTAGAAATATAACAAGTTGAGCCAAAATTAGGAAGATGATCATAGTTCTAGCTCATTTGAGCATTTTATCAAACACTAGGTGTGCATTAAGGTTTCAAGGTCCTTTTATGGAGGATTCCATCATTCGACAACCCATTCTTTACAAGTTTTAGTTCAACAATCTTCCTATACCCCTTGATAACACATGCATGTAAAATAAACAACTCCCATGCCCAAATATTATCTTACTAATTACCCAATTGTAGATAAAATTCGAGATTGATGGTTAGGGTGTAGAATCTTACCTATAGGATGAAGACCTTGTGGGTTTTCCTTATTAATCTTTCAAGATTTGAGCTAGAATTGAAGAACAATTATTAAGGAATACTTTCTCACTCTAGGGCACTCTCTCACTCTAAAAATATCAGATTTTATCCCCAAAAGGGTCCATTGTGTCTATTTAACGAAGTAGGGTCGGCTTATAAAAACCCAAAAATGAAGTTCCAAAACAGGATATGCGATCCCATATGTGATCGCATAATTGATATGTGGTACGCATATCGGCTGCATAATTTGGCCCCCAAAGTGGATGTTGGTTGCTTGGGTATGCGGTCACTATATGGCCCGTAGACCTATTCTGCGGTCGCATAATGAACCGCAGAACAGTTCTACGGTCACACAGTCGATCGTGGAATGGCATCCAAGCCTGCCCATCTCGGCCTCACTCTGCGGCCATTATGCGGTGTGCAGAGTGATTCTGCGGTCACATAGTGGGCCAAAGAAATGCATATTTCTGCCAAAATGTTTCCCTTACTAACCCGTGCATTGTTCAACCCAAAACGCTCGAGCCACGTCTACAATCCTCAAACACGTGGGCCTACTTCGGCACCACAAAACCTTAAATTCCTTTGCAAAATTTTATGCGGCCTTACATTCTCCCCCTCTTAGGATCATTTGGCCGTCGAATGAGAGTCAAATCCGTCAATAGCATTCAATGTGGCCCGACTATTAGTTCACACACACCAGCTTTTTCACAATTTGTCTAACTCCTTAAATTTCCAAAAGTCTTGCCAGATTCTCCCCTGCAACCGGGCCTATCCACCTGTCAGAGAAACCCGGAAACCAATCCTAACAACATGTACGTAATCCGATAACGCAATATAACATAGAATATCACTAACCGTGTCCTCATAAGCAACATATTACTGGAAAAGGAACACACTTTACATCAACTTGTACAAATGAAACATAAATTCATAGAAGGTAACTCTTAGAACTTTCATAGAACACAACTTTATGATTACATGGCTATTCAAGCAAATAAGGCTACTTCTTCTTCTTCATCTCTTCCTCGGCCTCCCAAGTATCCTCTTCAACCTGCTGGTTTCACCATAACACTTTCACGGAGGCAATTTCTTTATTTCTCAACTTTCGGACTTGCCGATCAATAATATAAACTAGAATCTCTTCATAAGTCAATTTCTCATTAACCAAAATAGTCTCAATCGGAACAATGATTGTTGGGTCTCCAACTACTTTCTTCAACATAGACATGTGAAACACCGGGTGCACTAATGACATCTCAGATGGTAGCTCGAGCTTGTACGCCACATCACCAATCATCTGGATAATTATGCACGGTTCGATATACCTCGGGCTTAATTTCCCTTTCTTACCAAATCGTATTGCATCCTTCATGGGGGAAACCTTCAAGAATATCCAATCATCTTCTTTGAACACTTAATCCCTGCGACGAACATCTGAATAGGACTTTTGACGACTCTGAGTGATCTTCAACTGCTCCTTAATGATTTCAACTTTTTCCATGGCCTGATGCACGAGGTCTGGCCCTATCAAATTTGCTTCACCAATTTCGAACCACCCAACGGGAGATCTACATCTCCTACCATATAAAGCCTCGAACGGTGCCATCTAAATGCTAGCATGATAGCTATTGTTGTAGGCAAATTCTATGAGTTGTAATTGATCATCCCAGCTACCTTTGAAGTCTAGAACACAAGCGCGCAATAAATCCTCAAGCGTCTGAATAGTCCACTCTGCCTGCCCGTCAGTCTGCGCAAACCGGAGTGCCATGCAACCTGATTATTTCTTAGATATACAACTGAGCATATTGTTCCGTTGTATCGATAGTCTTAATAGGTAAGAAGTATGCTCATTTCGTGAGTCGATCCACAATACCCAAATCGGCTCACACTTACGAGGAGTACGAGGCAATCCTACCACAATTTCCATATTAATCATTTCCTACTTCCACACTGAAATTTCTATGTTCTGTGCCAACCCACCGGGCCATTGGTGTTCGCCCTTCACTTGCTGACAATTTGGACACTTCGCTACAAAGTCCGCTACATTCCTCTTCATATGATTCCATTTCACTCAAATCCGACTCCGAATAGATGTGCAAAATCTAATAATTCACTTTAGGAAGTTTAGAAAAAAAAACCCCAAATTCTCTTTCAGAATCATCGATCAAATGCCAAAATCCAAGATAGAATCATGTAATATAATCAAAACCAAGTCAAAAATACTTACCACATCCATGTGGTTAAAATTCTCTCCAAAATCACCCAAAACGGAGCTTCAAATCTCCATATGTGATAAAATTAACAACCCTCAAACTAAATATAACCTTCCAAGGAAGTCGTATCTGCGACTGAAGACCCGCTTCTACGGATGCGCATATACGGCCTCAACCCCACTCCTCCTACAATGCCCCAATTCAGCACATGTCACTTCTGTGACAACAAATCTGCTTTTGCGATCGTGCTTCTGCGCTCAGGGGACCGTTCTTGTGTACACACAGATGAGCCTAGGTCCCTGCATCTATGGCCTTCTCTCCCTCCAGTCCATATTTGCTTCTACGATAATATGACTGCATCTGCTGACTTGCATCTGTGCCCATACTTTTGCTGATGCAGAAACACCAGCACCAAAAATTTCTTCAACAATGCAACATGAGACAAAAAGATCTAAATCCACCCCGAAACTCATGCGAGACTTTCGAGACCTGGTTAGAGCATGCCAACAAGTCCCGAAATATAACACGAACCTACTTGAGGGCCCAAGTCACACATAATAACACGAAAACCATGAATAGCACCTCAAATCAAACTCAATGAACTTTTGAACTTTTAACTACCAAAGCTCGTGCTGAACCACATCAAATCTACTCGTAATGACCTCACATTTTGCACACAAGTTCCAATCCGCTCAAGTCTCTATATGTCAACATTCTCACAGAAATATGACTCAATTTTATAACACGAAATATCAGAATATGCCTCAAATATAGCTCAAACGCGTGTCACGCGCAAGGACACCAATAACATGTGAGATAGCATAACTAAAGTGCATAGAGAAAAATATATAGCATGCGGATGTAACTATCATTAATGTATAGTATGAATACGTCTCAAGGCAACTAGCTTAACATGGCGAAAATAGACCTATCATGCCCCAAATAGTTAAGCAGGGAGCCTAGACATGATTTCTATCATGAATAATATATCACGTAGTCGTATAAATGGAGAAAACATGATATCAAAGAAGTATGATAGCAATACAAGGCACATATTAGCCTAAGAACTAACTAGATCATGAATACCTCGGAGAACGCACACGTGCCCATCACCTAGAATGTGCGTCACCCCCAATCCATCTTGAATATCATAGTTCTCAGTGATATTTACCCTCAAATCCAAGTTTATATATGTTACTTAACTCTAACAAGCAAAATGAAATACTGAGAAAGCCTAATAATACTCCAAAAATGCCATCCCGCTCAATTCAATCTCTTAATGGCTCGTAACTAGCCAAAAGCAACTCAAGAACATCAATTAATTCCATAGGAAACAAACCTAAGCGAAAAATGTCGAATAATTAATGAATTATTCAAAATCAACCAAAAACTCAACCTGGGCCCATCCTCGAAACCCGGTAAAGCATACAAATTTCAACAACCCATTCGAGTACGAGTCCAACCATACTAAATTCACTCAAATCCGACTCTGAATCGATGTTCAAAACAAAATAATTCACTTTAAGAAAGTTTAGACAAAAACCCCCTATTTCTCTTTCATTATCATCAATCAAATGCCTAAATCGAAAATAGAATCTTGTAATATAATCACAATCACGTTAAAAATACTTACCCCAATCCAAGTGGTGATAATTTTCTCAAATATCGGCCAAAACCAAGCTCCAAATCTTCAAATGTGATAGAATAAAAGTCCCTCAAACTAAATAACCCGCCAACGAAGTCGCATCTGCGACTGAAGACTCGCTTATGTAGACGCGCATATACGGCCTTAACCCTGCTCCTACAACAATGCCCTAATTCAGTACATGTCACTTAATCGATAACAAATGCACTTCTGTGCTTAGGGGACCGCTCATGTGTACACGCAGATGCGCCTAGGTCCCCGCATGTACAAACTTCTCGCCTTCTAGTCCATATTCGCCTCTATGATAAAATGTCTTCATCTGCGGAATTTCATCTGTGACCAAACTTTCGCAAATGCATAAACACAAGAACCGGAAATTTCTTCAGTAATTCAACACTAGACAAAATGATCTGAAACCACCTTCGAAACTCACTCGAGCTCTCGGGACCCCATCCGAACATGCCAACAAGTCCCGAAACATAACACGGACCAACTCAAGTCCCCAAATCACACATAAAAACATCAAAACCATGAATCATACCTCAAATCAAACTTAATGAACTTTTGAACTTTCAGCTTCTGAAACTCGTGCTGAACTTCATCAAATCAACACAGAATGACCTCAAATTTATCACACAAGTTCCAAATGACATATCTAACCTATTCCAACTCCCAAAACAACAATCTGAACCCTATAAAATTGAAGTCATGTCCCGGTCAAACCTATAAACTTTCCAAAACTTTAAATTGCCAACTTTTGCCAAATAGAGCCGAAACCTTCTATTTGTATACAAATGCAAATACGGATATATGCCTACATCAAAAATCACCATCCAGACCTAACGGAACCATCAAAACCCCGATCCAGGGTCAGATAAATAAAAGTCAAACTCGGTCAACACTTCCAACTTAATGCTTCCAAATTGAGAATCATTCTTCCAAATTAATCACGAACCACTCGAAAAGCAAAACCGATAATACATGCAACTCATAATTCATCACGGGAAGCTACTCAAGACCTTAAGCAATCAAATATAATACAAATTAATAAAATAATTGGGCGGGTCGTTACATTCTCCTATACTTAAACATACATTCATCCTCGAACATGTCAAGAGTCGTAACAAAGCCATCAAGTCACTGTAAACTCACCATGCATGTACCCATGGGTGATACCACGTCACCTCAATCCACATAATTCCATTAATACAACCTAACAGAAAATCCTTACTTCGACCTTAGTCCATAATCTTTGAACCAAATTATCGACATCCGAAATTTATTATGAGACCCGATTCCCGTATCTATACATGATATAATACTGAACCAGTTGTATCAAACCATAAACATAACCATAACCCAAGATTTAATTACATGATACACCACATAACTCAAATACTCATAGCATTAACTTCCGACCATAATAGCTATTCAATAACAAAACCCATTGCCGATGACATATCTCATATCAAATAAAACCTTGTTCTAAACCTTTGTACACTGCCAATAATGAAAGAAACACGCAAAAAGTCATAACCACTTATCATATCAACAAGTCGTGGAGTTTCCTCGCATGATAAGAACCATTGCCAAATTATAAACTGAATTTTGATATTATTCTCCCAGACATACCTTATCCAAATTTGATAGTGCAAATTTCAGGTCTAATAATCTGATCTCATATTGCACAAGCTGCTCAGCTGATACGTCACACTAGAACAACCTCGAGCCACATACCGTGCAATTCGTGCACCAACAAGAGACAACTTGAATGTACCCAATGATGGGTACTATTAATTTTGATAAATCCTTATGTGATTCTGGTGCCTCAATTACTTTAGTGTATCTATCTATCTACAGGAAATTGGAGAAGAAGATTGGAGATATAAGGTCTGCACCCATATCTTTACAGCGTGCAGACTAAACGACTATAATACCCGAGGGGATAGTGGAAGTTGTGTTAATTCGAGTGGATACGTTCGTATTTCCTGTGGATTTTATAGTGGTATATAAGGAGGAAAACAAATAGGTCCTCCTCGTCCAGGGAAGACCATTCTTAGCAACGAATAGATCTATATTAGATATACACGAGAGAAAACTCATGCTTAGAGTGGGTGAGGAGACTGTGACTTTTAAGATGGATATAGCAAAGGGGGACAAAAGGACAAACCAACTGTGAGTGTCAAGTGGAATGTAAAGGGCTCGAAAGAGAAGGTTGTGGTGAGCGAAAAAGATATATGTGGGGTGTACCAAAAGAAGGTCAAAAAGAAGATGTCCGCATGGATGTGTGCATTGGTTTGACTCAGACACCGACTAGATGTTCAGGGAAGTTTCCTTTATTTTATGCTTTATAATTGTGTAACATGAGGACATCACAACTCAAACTGTAGGGTGGGGGATATTTGTGTGTATGTATATTATTTTGCTTTTTGTTAGTTGTAGGATTTAGAGATAGAAAAAGTTTTGAAATTTTATTTATAAATTTTTTGATTTTTCCCGATGATGGATATCATCTACATGTTTCTTGAGGGATTAAATTCGAAGGAAAAAAACAAAAAGAATTTTTTTTGTTAGGTAGTGTAACACATCCCTCTTGGTTTTCTTTGTGCCACGGTTCTTTTCCAAGGGTTCTATTTGAACCGGGTGTAGCTAGTTTTATTTCTTTTCTAGGAGTAGGAAATCTTGTGCTATGATTTGAAACTAAGGCAATATCTCTTGACTTTATTATACCTTGAGAATAGTATGTGATTTAGTTGTGACGCTTAGGCTCAGTATATGACTCTTGTATAAGTACCTTGAATTGTATGATCTTAACTTAGTTTAACCACTTTGACTAGAGTATCTTGATAGTCCGATCTTGAGTGAGTTATGTGCCATATTTTATGTTATTATGTGCATTGCATTTGATGTCTATAACTAGCCTCATGTGTTTGCAAAGTTAAATGGTAGTTTTATTCAATCTTGGAAAAGATATAGGCATTTCTTTGTTGAGCCAGTTACATTATTTTACCCACCTAAGTTTTATGTATCTTAGTTAACCCCTTTTAGCCTGTAATCTTATTTCTTGGTAACCACATTACAAGCCTTGCCCATTTTCTTGTATTGACCATCTATTTGAACTTTTACCTCTCGTGGGAACTTGAAATTTTTATGAACCTTGTAAAAGTTAAAGTGTGGTCTGGTGGTTTGGCTTTTGAGTGGAACTATTGAAATAAGAAGAAAGGTGCATTTTTATGAAACAGTAAGAGACCCTTGAATTGAAAAAGGAAATGAAAAAAGAAAAGTAGTTATATTGTTTAATGTATTTGTGATTAAAGAAGTTGGGAGTTAATGTATATTGATATAAAGGTGGAGTTATGGTTTGACATAAGTGTGGTGTTTTGAACTGTTAACTATATGTATTAAAGTGCTTAGGGAGGTGTAGTCACTCTTATATCCAAATGTATCCTACCCATCCCGCAACCTACATTACAACCAAATAAAGTCCTACTTGATCCTTGATTGAATGAGCTCAATTAGTAGAGTAGTACACTATAGGCAAGCGTATGGTACGTCTTTTGTGGCATATGAATGTTGTTTCTGAGAGAGAGTGAATTTTTTCTCTCTTGAGTTCCTAATTGTTCTTAATTTTATTATGTGTGTAACTACTCTCTATTGTTGTGTGAGGGAAATTGATTCATGAAGGAAAGGTAATGTCGTTGACCTATGTGTTAGAGTAAGCGAGCGGGTTGTGAAAAATGTGGTGCTTTTGAGTCAAATCTTGAGGCGAGGATGTTACGGTATTGTGCTTAATCTGTTTTAAATATTCTTGGTATGATGAGTTAGGATATTTGTTTAACAATGTCGTGTCTTCATAAAGTGTAGTTTGATTGCTCGAGGAAGAGCAATGGTTTGAGTGGGGGATATTGATGGTAGGCTTTAATTACGTGTTCTAGTTGCTTATTGCACTCTAATTCACTGCACTTTACTTGTGTAAAGCTTTTATTATTAGTGTTTTGCACTTATTGTGTGTTTTATGCCTTGTAGGAGTGATTCCGAGTTATGTAGATTTTTGGAGCTAATTCGAGCTATTTGGATCTTTGAAGTATGAGTAAAATCTCAAGAGATTAAGTCGGGATCGTGTTCGGGTGTCGAGGATTACATATGGACATCAAAACTCAAGCAAAAAGCAACACTCTGAGGAATTTGTATTGCTGCGCTGTGTGGGGCGGCAAGTGGTGCGCCGCAGTAGTGTGTTTTGGCAGCATGATGAAAAATACATGCTCCCTAATAAGTCCCACAAATGCCACTCATGGCATGTCGCCACATGCGGCACGCCTGTGCAATATTTACAGAGTTATTTTCCTATTTCGGCTAGGAAAGAGTGATTACGTCTGGGCCCGACATTACTTGGTATAAATACATGAAAAAATATTATTTTATTGACTTTTGACATACCTTGTACCTAGGGACGCTAAGGAGGAGTTGGAAGAACACAAGCACAAGGATTTCATCATTCCTTCCTTACTCAAGACCCGAGTTTGGATCGAATTTATGTTTTTATCCTTTAGTTATATTTGGGATGAATTTCTCCATGTCTATGTATTAGTTCCATCTAGGGTTTGATGGATTTGGTGTATTGATGATTGTTTGTGGATTATAACTCTAGTTTTTTGCATTGAATTGTTTGGAAGATTTAATTGTGGCATCTATATTCACTAGTTCATGTAATCGAGAGAGGCATAACTTGTGATATATTTGCATTACATTGTTGGTTGAGTTCATAGATTATTCTAACTAATTGAAAGAGGCTAGTTGAATTAAACCTAAAGACCAATCCACTATGCATTCTTGCATATATTCACGTTGTTAAATTGGTTCATCTCGTGCGGTTAAGACTTAATCGAGAGAGGAGTTTTTGCTAAATGTTTGAACTACTAATTGAGTGAATTCGAGAGACTCACTTGAACATAAAAAGTGAATTATCTAGAGTTAGATCCCGAACAATTATCTTGACCTATCATGTCTAAACCCTACCTTCTCCCCTTGATAACCTTAGTTGCTTATCCCTTGTCTTGATAGTCACTAGTCAATAGATTTAGATAATTAGTTAAGTTTAGTTATTAATCATATAAATCTCAATTGTTGATTCTCCTGGATAGCCATCAAGCTAGAATCCATTCCCTGTGGATACGATATTATACTATACTATCTTTGATTAGCGAGCATAATTTAAGTGTGTGTTTTGCGCTTGTCAAATTTTGGCGTTGTTGTCAGGGATTGGCAATCAATAGGGTTCGAAATAGTTTGTAGTGCTAATTCAGGATTTTTTCTTTTCTTTTTATTTTTCCCTTTTTACAGTTGGTGTAATGTCATGCCCCAAACTTGGGGAGTGTGACCGATGCTTAACCGAGTGAACTCAGCCGAGCAAGCCTATTAGATTTCCTTCTACCCAAAATCATTCATGAATAAAGAGGAGATGGACTCCATTAATCAAACACTGAAAATATTTCAGTAACAACTGTCATTTTATTCCCATTACCAACTTCATTCATATTTTCCAAAATATTACAAGTTTATAGATATAATGAAAAACATGTTTTCTAAATACCAAAATTTCTAGTTCAATTCTCAACATCAAACACCACCCACAACCTGTCTACGAAACCTCTAAGTACAACAGAAGAGTAGTATGGAAGTGCCGGCAACAAGGCCCCGGCTATACCTCAAAACACAATGTACAACTCAAATACCATCAGGCTCGGAATAGAGTAGGGCTCACCAAAACCTGCTGAATAGAGAGTGACTGCTATCGAGGACCAAAGCTGCCCGCTGATGAACCACCAGAAGCCATTAAAGATGCAGCGCCCCTAGCAAAAGGGACGCTAGTACATATGGAATAGTACTAGTATATAAAGCTAATTGTCCTCTTTCAAAATAGAATACCAATGTAAGAAAGGTAAAACCATAAAAACAACAATCAGCAATCAATGATATCCAGTTTCCAAGTTAAAACATATTAATTTCCAAGATACGAAGATAATATTTTTTTTAGTTGGGAGATATTTAGCACCGATATACCACTATTCACAATATCATCATTCTCAATACCAATGTTCACAATACCAATATTCACAACACCAATATTCACAATACCAATGTTCACAATACCACTGTTCACCGTATTTTTGATGTATTTGTGCTTAAAGAAGTTGGGAGTTGATGTATATTGATGTGAGGCTGGAGTTATGGTTGACATAAGTGTGGGATTTTGAACGGTTAACTGTATGTATTAAAGTGCTTAGGGAGATGTAGTCACTATTATATCCAAATGTATCCTACCCATCCCGCAGCCTACATTAGAACCAAATAATGTCATACTTGATCCTTGACTGAATGCGCTCAGTTAGTAGAGTAGTACACTACGGGCAAGCCTATGGTACGTGTTTTGTGGCATATGAATGTTGTTTCTGAGAGTGAGCGAATTCTTTCTATCTTGATTTCCTAATTGTTCTTAAGTTTATTATGTGTGGAACTAGCCTTTACTGTTGTGTGAAGGAACTTGATTCACGAAGGAAAGGTAATGTCGTTGACCTTTGTGTTAGAGTAAGTGAGCGGGTTGTGAAAACTATTTGGTGCTTTTGAGTTAAATCTCGAGGTGAGGATATTACGGTATTGTGCTTAATCTGTTTTATATATTTTTGGTGTGATGAGTTAAGAGAGTTGTTTAAAAAGGTCGTGTCTTTAAAAAGTGTAGTTTGATTCCTTGATGGTAGGCTATAATCTCATGTTTTGGTCGCTTATTACATTCCAATTTACTGCACTTTAATTGAGTTTGAGCATTAATTGCTAGTGTTTTGCAGTAATTGTGTGTTTAATGCTTTGTAGGCGGGTTTACGAGATATGAAGATGTTACAGAATGAATTTAGATGATTTGGAGTATTATAGTCTTAATAAAAGCCTAAGGGAAAAAGCCGGGATCGCGTACGGGGGTCGAGAGCCACGTCGGGATAGCTAAAAAGCAAGAACAATCCGTACTCAGAGAAAGTCCCACAGCTGCGGCGCGTGGGGCTCAGCGTGGGGCACTGCGGCATGCCAATTCTCTATTGTCTGTCAGAAATCAACTCTTTGAAGTTCTCCACTAATGCCCTACTTAGTATAAATACATGTAAAAACGTTATTTTATGGACTTTTGACACATCTTAGACCTAAGTAAGCCAAGGAGGAGGTGGAGAAGAAAATGCTCAAGGATTTCATCATTCAATCCTCACATAAGACAAGGGTTTAGATCATTTTATGTTTTCCTTTAACTTAAACATTGTTATGATGAATTACTCCATATCCATGGAGTAGTTCTCTTTAGGGTTTGATGGATTTGGTGTATTGATACTTGTTTGTGGACAATTAATTCTAGTTTTATGTATTGAATCATTTCGATGTTTTAATTGTTGCTTCTATATTCACCTGTTCATGTGATATAGGCATTTCTTTGTTGAGCCAGTTATCTGCTTTTACCCCTTTGAGCCCATTTGTTTGAATTGACCATCTATTAGAACCTTTTACCTCTCGCGAGTACTTGAATGTTTTATGAACTTTGTAAAAGTTAAAGTGTGGGGTGGTGGTTTGGCTTTTGAGTGAAACTATTGAAATAAGGACAAAGGTGCATTATTTTGAAAAAAGTAACAGCCACTTGAATTGAAAAAGAAAAGGAAAAAAGAAAAGTAGTTGTATTGTTGTTACAAATATTCCTTCATAGTGGTAATTTTTGATGTATTCGTGCTTAAAGAAGTTGGGAGTTGATGTATATTCATGTGAAGGTAGAGTTATGGTTTGACATAAGTGTGGGGTTTTGAACGGTTAATTATAGGCACTCTTATATACAAATGTATCCTACCTATTTCGCACCCTACATTACGACCAAATTAAGTCCTACTTGATACTTGACTGAATGAGCTCAATTAGTAGAGTAGTACACTACGGTCAAGCCTATGGTACGTCTTTTGTGGCATATGAATGTTGTTTTTGAGAGTGAGTGAATTATTTCTATATTGAGTTCCTAATTTTTCTTATTTTTATTGTGTGTGGAACTACTCTGTATTGTTGTGTGGGGGCACTTGATTCACGAAGGAAAGGTAATGTCGTTTACCTCTGTGTTAGAGTAATTGAGCGGGTACTGAAAATATGTGGTGCTTTTGAGTCAAATCTTGAGGCGAGGATGTTACTGTATTGTGCTTGATCTGTTTTAAATATTCTTGGTATGATGAGTTAGGATATTTGTTTAAAAATGTCGTGTCTTTATAAAGTGCAATTTGATTGCTTGAGGACGAGCAATGATTGAAGTGTGGGGTGTTGATGGTAGGCTATAATTATGTGTTTTAGTCGCTTATTGCACTCTAATTCACTGCACTTTACATGTGTTGAGCTTTAATTGGTAGTATTTTGCACTTATTGTATGTTTTATGCCTTGTAGGAATGATTCTGAGTTATGTAGATGTGGTAGAGCTAATTCAAGCTTTTTTGGAGCATTGAAATCTGAGTAAACTCCCAAGAGATTAAGTCGGGATCGTGTTCGGGAGTCGATGATCATGCATGTACATCACAAATCAAGAAAAAAGCAACACTCTGAGGAATTTGCGCTGCTGCGGCGTGTGGGGCGGCGCGTGGTGCGCCGCAACAGTGTGTTTTGGCAGCCTGATGAAATTTACTGTAGTGGTGCTCTCTGATAATTCCACTAATGCCCCCCACATGGCATGCCGCATGACTGTGCAATTTTTACAGAGTTATTTTCCTATTTCGGCTAAGAAAGAGTTATTTTGTCTGGGCCCGACCCTACTTCGTCTAAATACATGGAAAAACATTATTTTCTGGACTTTTGACATACTTTAGACCTAAGGACTCTAAGTATGAGTTGGAAGAAGATAAGCACGAGGATTTCATCATTACTTCCTCACTCAAGACCCGAGTTTGGATCAAATTTATGTTTTTCTATACTTTAATTATATTTACGATGAATTTCTCCATGTCTATGGGGTAGTTCCCTCTAGGTTTGATGGATTTGGTGTATTTATTGTTTGTGGATTATAACTCTAGTTTTATGTATTGAATCATTTTGGAAGATTTAATTATTACATCTATATTCACTAGTTCATGTAATCGAGAGAGGCATAACTTGTGATATCTTTGCATTATATTATTGGTTGAGTTCATAGATTCTTCTAAGTAATCAAAAGAGGCTAGTTGAATAATTTATTAAATCTATTTAGGAGAATAATCGAAAGAGGTGTTCCTAAAGACCAACCCACTACGCATTCTTGCATATCTTCACGTGCTTAGATTGGTTCATTTTGTGAGGTTAAAACTTAATCGAAAGAGGAGTTTTTGCTGAGCGTTTGAACTAATAATTGAGTGAATTCGAGAGACTCACTTGAACATTAGAAGTGAAATATCTAGAGTTAGATTCTGGACAATTACATTGCACCTATCCTATCAAAACCCTATCTTATCCTACTAATAACCTTATTTGCTTATCCCCTGTCTCGATAGTCACTAGTCAATAGGTTTAGATTCTTAGTTAATTTTAGTTATTAATCCTATAAATCTCAATTGTTGATTCACCTCGATAGAAATCAAGCTACAAACTACGAGAATACTATTTAAATCCAATTCTTGTGGATACGATATTATACTATACTATCTTTGATTAGCGAGCATAATTTATGTGTGTGTTTTTCGCTCGTCAAATTTTTGCGTCATTGTCAGGGATTGGCAATCAATAGTGTTTGAAATAGTTTGTAGTGCTAATTTAGGATATTTTTCTTTTTATTTTATTTTTTCCTTTTTACGGTTGGTGTTCGTTGGCTGTGCGCGGGTTACAAGTTAAGATTGGTGCATGACTCGAGCTTCTGCAAAAGAAGTGCTACCATACGAGCCACAGTTAGAAACAAGACTGTGGTAATTGAGTAAGGAAATAAATCTCATTGAGAAGTTAGAAAAGGTTGGGAAACCCTCAGCCCTAGAAACTATGGCTGGAAACGGTGATGATAATGTAGATTTTGTTGAAGAAAGACACTCCAACAACAAGAAAACGCTGCACGGGATGTTGAGGAAGCAGCTATTACAGCTACAGAGAATGTCTATCAAGAAGAGAGGGGTCACATAATTAATAAACATCAACCCTTGGCTACAGAGCAGTTCAAAAATATAGCTCCCATGCCTGAGAGACCACCTGGCGATTATGCTAGACTGGTCTACAATCAAGAATTATCAAGAGTTAGACCACCTCCAATTGCAGCAAACAATTTGTTGAAGCAAGGGTTGCTTCAAACCATTCCGAATTATTGTGTTTTCATAGGAAAGATGAACGAAAATCCAAACACATATCTAATGGACTTCGAGGAGAATATGAACACCTTTCAATACAATGGGGTGTCACAAGATGCAGTGTACTAAAGGGCATTTCCCTTTTCACTTAAAGATACTACGAAGGAGTAGCTTCTAAGCTTGCCTAGTGGATCGATTAGAACGTGGGAGGAGATGACCAGAATATTGCTTGATAGATATTTCTCCTCTTCTTAGACGGGCAAGATTAGAAGAGAAATCCATAACTTCTGCCAGAAAGAGACCAAAATGATTTTTAAAGCAAGGGACAAGTTTAAGGAGATAGTTAGAAAGTGTCAACATAGTGGGATTGAACTCTGGATGCAACTCCAAGACTTTTGGGAAGGATTTACACCGGCCTCGCGTAGAACATTGAGCAATGCCGTTGGAGGCCCTTTGATTAAGAAGACTCTAGAGGAGATACTTACAATTCTTGATGAGTTATCTGAAGATGCCAATCAGTGGCCCTCTAAGAGTGCTGAATGAAGAAAATCAACTGGTGTTCACCAAGTTGATGCTAACACATTTGTGTAGGTACAAATTAATGCTATGGCTAAAGAAATACGAACGTTGACCTTAGCCACGATAGTAAATGAGACTCACGAAGCTTGTGATATATGTGGAAGAGGACACCCTACTTATGAGTGTCGAGCCTTAACTGAGGAAATGAATGTTGTGGGAAATTATGATTTTAATTCAATGGGTCAGAGGCTTCTCGATTTTTCATGAAGTTCACTTTGGGGTACTGCGAATGCATAGCAACAGAACAACCCCGGACCCCAGGGACAAGGAACTCCAGCCTTCCAAAAGAAGTAGAGGCAGAAATATCTGCCTCAACACTCTAATCAGTCCAGTATATAAGATCTAATAAAGGATTTTATTATCAAGATAGATAAGAGGCTTGAAACTCATAGCTCAGCTATACGAGAACATAAAGCAGCTATCAAAGAACTTGGCATGGGTTTTCGGAACCTAGAAAGACAGGTTGGGCAGCTAGCTACTCTATTGTCTAAGAGGATTTCAATAACTCTCCCAGCTGTTATGAAATGAAATCCCAAAGCAATAGTGAATGCTGTAACTTTGAGGAGTGGGCAATGGTTGAAAGATCTCACCCCAATCCAAAATGATGTGAGACTTGAAAAGGAAAGTGGGAAGAAGCTGAAGAGTGAGGTTGAAAAACAAAGTGGGGTCAAGCTCACTGAGCATTTCTGTGCGATATTGCAAAATAAACTCCCACAAAAGTGTGGAGATCCAGGGAGTTTTACTATACCTTGCTCTTTAGGAACTATTAATTTTGATAAATCTTTATGTGAATTTGCTGCCTAAATTAACATAATGCCTCTATCTATATACAGGAAACTAGAGAAGGAGATTGGAGAGATAAGGTCGGTGTCACGCTCCGACCTTGGGGAGTGCAACCGGTGCTCAAGAGGGTTACCTCGGTCGAGCAAGCCTGCACAATGCCGTCTACCCAACTCACTCATGAATAAAGAGAAGAATACATTTCATTAATTAGACAGTAAGAGATCATGTGAATAACACCAGTTCATTTCTATTAGTTACGTCATTAACAAATCTCCAAAACAGTACACTATACATTCGTAGTTAAAGTGGAACATATGGTACAATTACAACAAGTTTAGTTCAAGCTTCCCAAAACAAGATTGGTGTCTCTAAGTTCTGTGCCAGCCCACCGGGCTTTTGATGCTCGACCTCTACTTGTTGATAGTATGGACATCTTGCCACAAAGTCTACTACATTCTGCTTCATATCTTTCCACAAGTAGAGTTCATTAAGATCGTGGTACATCTTTGTGGAGCGCTAGTGCATGAAATACCTAGAAGTGTGAGCCTTGGCCATGATTCTTTCCCGAAGACCATCCACTTAGAACACATAGCCGCCCTTGGCACCTTAGCGTACCATCATTCATGCCAAGAGAGAAAGCCATAGTCTTATGTTTGTGAATCCCTTCATTCAATTGTACCAACAATGGGTCATTGTATTGTTTTTCCTTGACTTCCACAGCAAGCGATGATTTCGCCCTATTTTGCACAATCACTCCTCCTTCACTAGAAATCGCAAGACTAACTCCCAAACTAGGCAACCTATGAACCTCCTTGGCCAATGGCCTTTGATATGCCTCCAAGGGAGCCAAACTACAAATAGATTTCCGGCTAAGAGAATCCGCTACAATATTAGCCTTCCCTGAATGATATAGAATATCGATGTCCTAATCCTTGACTAACTCAAGCCATCTTCTCTGCCTCAGATTCAATTCCTTCTGCTTGAAAATATATTGAAGGCTCTTATGGTCCATGAATATATCCACATGGAATCCGTACAGATAATGACGCCAAATCTTCAAGGCAAATACCATCGCCGCAAGCTCTAAGTCAGGTTTTGGATTGTTCTTTTCATGATTCTTGAGTAGCCTAGAAGGATAATATACTACAAACCCATATGTACCCTCTGGTAGGGTCAACACCGATGTCGTAGTCAATGTTGATTTCAACTCGTGGAAGCTCCTTTCACAAGCATCTGGAAATTAGAACTTAGTTGTCTTTTGCGTCAATTTAGTCAACAGAGAGGCAAGAGTGGATAACCCTCCACCAATTTCCTATAATACTCGGCTAAGCACAAAATGCTACGAATCTCCATTGGAGTTGTAGGTCTAGGCCAATTGTTCACAGCTGCAATCTTCTGAGAATCAACCTTAATTCCTTCTCTAGAGACGACATGACCCAAGAATGTGACAGATTCAAGCCAAAATTCACATTTCGAAAACTTCGTATACAACTGGTGTTGATGTAGAGTTTGTAGACTGCCCTGAGGTGATTGGTATGGTCCTCTCAACTTCATGAATGTACAAGGATATAGTCAATAAACACTATCACAAGAGAGTCGAGGAACGGCTTGAAAACTCAGTTCATAAGAAGCGTGAAAGCTACCGGGGCATTTGTTAGCCCAAAAGACATTGCCAGGAATTCAAAGTGCCCATACCGGGTTTTGAAATCTTTTTTTTGAATATATTGCTCCATGATCTTCAATTGATGATAACCGAATCTCAAATCAATCTTGGAGAAATACTTAGCACCCAGCAATTGATCAAACAAGTCATCTATCATTGGCAGTGGGTAGTTCTTCCTGATCGTGACCTTGTTGGGCTACTGATAATTAATACACATTCTCAGTGACCCATCATTTTCCTTACAAAAAATACCGGTCGGCCTCAAGGTGACACACTCGTCCTGATGAAACCCGTCTCTAACAAATTCTTTAATTGTCCCTTTAGCTCTCTCAACTCTGTTGGTGCCATTCTGTAAGGTGGAATAGATATAGGTTGCATGCCTGGCATCACATCAAAGGTTTAGCCTCTCATACTATCTTGGGGATTGAATCCAAAAGACGCCATAAGAGTAATGAAAAGAAAGAAGGAACCCCAAAAAATAGAAGGTTCAAAAGGTGTTCTAAAAAAGAACATGGTGATAAATATTGGTCATGTGGAAAGACATGGCACAGAGCTAATAAATGCCCAGTCACCAACAAGAAAAAGAAAAAGGTCAACACCTTAGAAATAGATGAAACTACTAAAGAAAAGTTGTACGTCATTCTTGAGGAAGATGACAAAAACACATCATCGTCGTCATCAGATGAAAGATATTCTGACAGTGACGATGAACTAATCAATATGGCATATAGCTCAGACATCAGCAGTAGCTCTAAAGAAGACAATTATAGCTGCACTGGTGCAATATGTGTGTGCGGACAAAATTCTATTCAAGTTATTACCAATGACTCTAAAGAAGTCTTATTTGATATTATTAATCATATAGATGATAAAGAAATCGAAAGAAAATATTTAACAGAAATAAAAAATATCACCATTAATCAAAAGGGAAATCACCTTAAAATAGAACCTTTTAATATGAAAGAAGTTATGAATAAATTTTCTGTCAAAGATGATAAACCTACTATTCAACATCTACAGACAGAATTAAAATCAGTAAAAGATGAAATAAAAACGGTTAAGCTTACACTTGACAAAATAGGATGGAAAATCTCACAAAAGAAATATTACAAGCAGCCAATAAAAAAGAACCAATTGGTGGATATTTCACAGATAATGATAATTCAAAAAATGAAGATGATTCAATTAGTGGTACTGATGTGGCCAAAATTACAAAAGTAAAAGCCAAAAGTTACCATATTCCCATTACCTTAAAAGTAAAAGATATTACGCTAAATAAATTAGCCTTACTAGATTCTGGTGCAGATAGAAACTGCATAATAGAAGGAATAATACCAACCAAGTACCTTGAAAAAAGCACTACAAAATTGTATTCTGCCACAGGAAACAAATTAAAGATATAATATAAGCTATCAAAATCCCACATCCGTAATAAGGGAATATGCTTTATAAACAATTTTGTGGTAACTAAGGATTTAAATGAATAAATTATCCTAGGAATACCTTTTATAACTCAGATTAAACCCTATCATGATAACTTAGATGCAATTTGCACCACAATATTAGGAAAGAAAATAAAATTCCCTTATCTTAATTCTATCTCCAAAGAGGAAAGTGATTTCCTCAAATCACAAACTATATTTAAAATAAACCTGCTTTCAAATCATGTAAATTATTTAAAAAATGATATAAAAGTTCACAAAATTGAACAAACTTTAGAAACCCCGGGAATGGAGGAAAAGATTAAACAATTCCAACAAAAACTCAAACTTGAAGTTTGTTCAGAATTACCCAATGCCTTTTGGGAAAGAAAAAGGCATGTAGTTGAATTACCTTACATAAATGAATTCACAGAACATGCCATACCCACAAAGGCTAGACCTATTCAAATGAATCATGAACTTATGAAAATTTGCAAAAACGAAATAAATGATCTCCTTAAAAAGAAAATTATAAGGCCATCTAAGTCACCCTGGAGCTGTGCAGCCTTTTACGTTAACAATAGCGCAGAAAAGGAAAGAGGAGCTCCCAGACTTGTCAGTAATTATAAACCATTAAACAAAGTCCTTCAATGGATAAGGTACCCGACACCTAATAAAAGAGATTTATTAAAAAGAACTTACAAAGCTAATATCTATAGCAAATTTGATATGAAGTCAGGATTTTGGCAAATTCAAATTAGCGAAAAGGATAAATACAAAACTGCTTTAAATGTCCCCTTTGGACAATATGAATGGAATGTTATGCCTTTCGAGTTAAAAAAGGCCCCATCAGAATTTCAAAATATATTGAACAATATATTTAATTCATACAGTAATATGTCAATAGTTTATATTGATGACGTATTAATATTCTCAGAAAATATAGATGCTCATTTTAAACATCTTAATACCTTTTTCAAAATTATAAAACATAACGGTTTAGTGGTAATTGCTAAGAAGATTAAGTTGTTCCAAACAACTATTAGATTCTTAGGACATGACCTATACCAAGGTGCTTATAAACCAATCTGTAGAGCCATTGAGTTCTCGTCTAAATTTCCCGACGAAATCATAGATAAAACCCAATTACAAAGGTTCTTAGGAAGCCTTAATTATGAAGCAGACTTCATTCTTGATATTAGGAAAACCTATGATCCTCTTTATGATATCAGAGCCATGTTGCTAAGTATGAGAGGCTAAACCTTTCATACTATCTTTAGGGTTCATCAAAATCTTGTTATCATATCCATATTATAGATCTTAATTATTCTATAATGTTCATCTGTGCATAGGTTTACTGTTCATCTTCTTTAAAATCTTCAGATCTTATTCTATAGTGTGAGGTTATCGTTCTATGTTCATAGTGTGAGGGATCCTTGTAGGATGTCGATTAAACCTTATTAAATTGCCGTTAGTTGCCGGCGTCCATAGGCTAGGGAGTACCGTAAGAGACATGACACAACAGGACACAGTTAACACGTTTAATCCCCAACCCCCAAGATAACTTAGAACTAAGAACATGACCAAGATAACTTAAGAGAAGATTAGTTAGTAAAGAAGAAGATAAATAGTAGACACTATACAGTTAAGAACATTATAGAACTGTTAAGACTTATGATACATGATAACATAACAGAGATAGTAGAATTACGCCTTAAAGATAGTATGCTTCTCAAAATACTGATAAAACTTTGAAAAGTTTTCTTTAATGAAAAGCCATCCTACCTTTAAAAGAATAAAACTATACAATAAAAACAAATGGTTGCTTTTAAAGCAATTAAGAAAAATTGATAGAAAAACTTTTATTGCTAAATACAATATTTGGATTTATAAAGACCATGTTTTTATCAAACCAAGAAAACAAACTTTGTTAGAAATAACAGAAGAAATAAATAATTGCAAACAATTGCTTGTTGGTTATAAAAAC